>VXBI01008828.1:314609-344319 GCA_013397375.1 Toxostoma redivivum | reverse complement strand
CCCGCGCCGGGAGGGCGGCGCGTTGTGTTCGGTTCGGGTTTGTTGCCTTTTTTTTTTAAGTTAATGGGTCATAATTAGCGTGAACAAAGAGAAAAGATCAGAGGTAAACAACAATAACAACAACAACCCTTAAAAAAACGCTCTGAAGAAAAAGGTTAGGCAGCCTTGAGAATCTACAGTCCTGACGGACTGCAGACACCAGCGCCAGCTACTGCTCTGTGAGCCGGGCCGGCTTTGAGAGCTGCGCTCGTCAGGAACTGGCTTCGCGCAGTCCCGGGCACGGCGTGGCTGCCACAACATCTCTACCTGCTGCCCGGCTTGGAAGAAAGGGTTTCTCTTGCCTTTTAAAAAGTTTGCTTCCTACAAAGGAGTTTGGTTTACTTTTTTGTTTGGTTTTGGGCTTTTTAATACCGAACCCTTCATTTTTCTCCCTATGAGAGTTGTGGCCACCCTTGACTTAACACCAAACTATACCTATAGGTGACCTTGCCATTGCAACAGCATAGTGACAAATACTACGGTCATTTTATAGGTCGAGGTGATGCACAAAACCTTAATTATTCACTGAGTGTGGGTTACTAGTAAAATAGACCAACCCTGATGCAAGGATTTAAAATTCAGAACTATACCTTCTCATCTTCATGAGCATCTCTGCTGTTTGTGACTGCCTCCAACTTACACCCTTCTATCAGCTCCTTTTTGCTTTGTGCCATCTCACAGAACTGTGGAATGGTTGAGGTTGGAAGGGAAGTCACCTGGTCCAATCCCCTGCTCAACTAGGACCACCTGGAGCAGATTGCCCAGGACTGAGTCTTGATGGCTTTTGAATATCTCCAACTCCAAGGTCTCTGGGTAACCTGTGCCAGTGATCACCTCTCTTAAAGGATTTTTGCCATTTGTTTATCTCGATCTATACCCAAACCTCTTTCTTAACTTGTGACAGGCAGGTATGAAACTGGTACTCTAGGCTCATCTGCAGAGCCTAAAACAGCCTGAAAAAAACGGGTCTACTTTTCTGTCCTCTTTTTCCTACCTCAGCTATGAAGAAATCTTTAAGAAATGTGGAAACAGCTCTGCTTTGTATAGTCCAAATCTCATATAGCTTTGATGTGCAATTTAAAAACACAGACACAGCTGGATGTTGGACATGTACTTAAGTTTTTAACCAGTCAGAACTGGGACTAGCTGGCTGGATCACAGATTACAAAAAGTAGCTTTCTCATGGAATAGTAACCAGTCACAAACCTTATTCAGAGGACCAGCACTTACTACACAAGATTCTGTCCAGTTTTCAGTGTCCAGACAAGGAGCAGATAATTCTCTCAGAGATACAGATGCCCCAAGCTTTGCACAAAGCCATGAAATGTTTCATTCCAGAACAGTATAGAGGAAAACAAGAGAGCACATTTTTAGAGTACCTATACATAGTCACCAATTCTCACAGAAATGGCAATCAGGGTTAAAACTGCAAAATGTAACAGCAGCTCCCAATGGAACATTATAGAGGAGACACTCCTTCTGACATTCAAAATAGAAGTAATTAGGCTCCAAAACCAAATTAGAAAAGTGGCAATTTATTAGGACTGCACAAACAGGCTGCAGGGAGGCTTAGGCTCTCCGTGACTGTTTATTACTTTTAATTTTTCTTTGCCACATACATCTCACAGCTTCCCTCCCTATTGCTTAAGCAAGATCTAATCCCTAAGCTGTAGCAAACCTGAATATAATAATTAGCATTTATAAAGCATCCGGTGTCTTCAAAGGATTTAAGCATTAATTAATCCTCATAATCACCTCAGGATGTAGTTAAGTATAATATGGTGAGTGGTTTGCACACAGAGACAGAGGCAGTCAGAACACCTTGCTGCATCCAAAGGCTGTCCACAAGTGCCCAGAGGGGCACTACAGGGCAGCATGAAGCATTACCAGGGCTCTGCTTGTCCAAGAACAAAGAGCCAACCTAATCAGAAATGCTAATCCCAAATAGTAACATTTTGTGCTCAAATCTGTTCCTCCTTTCTTCACTGCATCTAAAAGCAGAAAACACAGGAACATACCAAATGACGAGTTCTACTGCAGGCAAATAATGAAAATAAAACTAATAAACATATTAAAACTGTATCAATATAAATGATGAACATGGCACAGGTTAGAGAATCCCCTTCTGGATTTTTTGTACCCTGGAGTAATTGAGTATCACATGACCTAAGAGTAAATAGTTTTGACACATTTAAAATAATAAAAGGCGGACTCCAATTTAGCCACCTACACCTCCAGCAAAGAGGGGAAAGGGAAGCTTTTACCCAAAGCTGCAGTATGTGCCATGTGGCAGGTGGCCTCACACATTAGCACAGCTGCCAGAAGTAAGAGCAGCACCAACACGTGCAAGCCAAAACAGATGGGCCAAACAAGTTCCTTTCCACCTCAGATTAAAGTGCTCACATGTGGCCCACATGAGGTAATTTGGCAACACCAAAGGCAAGGAGAAACCATTAAAACACAGTTGCAGAGGGATAGAATTGCACAGAAGAGGACAGTGTCAAGCAGGGGCTCTCAATACATTTTTTTTCATAATTCATCCTGCTCAGAGTGTCACTTGAATGTCGAGTAAGAGAGGGGAGAGTGTTGTGCCTATTCCACATCCATTTAATTTTTCTACTGCAGTTCTGATTATAACGGTTGTGCAGAAGGAAAGCCTCCCCCTTCTCCTTGCTGATTTAGAGTGAGCAGATGGTGAAATTTTAATTGTGCTTTTTGTATTTCCTCCTTTTTATGGGTCCTTAAAATCTTGAGTCAAATCTTTTGTTTTGTTTGGATACAAAAAAGGAAAGCAAATTTCCATCATGCTGGTTTAGGAGGAGCCCTGCTTTCACACCCTTCTTTTAAAACTTTCCTGATACATTAAAGGAAGAACTAGGGTAGAAATGTAGTCTTAAATCCTCCAAAAGAAACATTTTGCCTGCAAGCACATTTCACACAACTATTAAATGAGAACAACATCCTCAAACTGTTTCCATTATTGGACCACTACAATAAGAAGTGCTCTTATATTTTGAGGTGCAACTCTGCTATGCAAAAGCTAAGTTCGGTTTTCCATTTCATACATGTTAATGCATTTATCTATCAAAATATTTTCTATAGCTCTGCTACTTTCTCTTGTTAATTAGCACTCTCATTTTCCAGGCTCTTTACAGAACATATCTGCAGGTAGATGTGGCATAAATAGCAACAGTATTTTAATAATGAATAGGCCCTTACCTATATTTTTCCTTTCCAGTCTATAATCTGTTATGGCAAGGTTTTTAATAGGTGGCATGAGACTATGAATTAATAAATACACATAAAGGAGTCATGGTGTGTAATCTTTCCTAGCCATTTTTCACAATTTTAGTTGTCCGGATGTTGAAACAAAGACGGATGACTTTCAAATCTCTAATCTATACTTTAAAATGAAGGCAACCAACAGAATGGAAGAGTTGGGTCTTGGCTATGCTGTTAGACACATAAAAGTTGTTAGCAAGGATTTCTAGGATTATTTTCTATCTAGCCATGACCTCCTGCTGTAAAGTATGTGCTGTGCAGCTTCCAGCAATCCTCCTCATCCTTTAACTGTAAACACACAGTTCCTCCATTTGATTTACTGAAAATGGTTTAAAAGACAGCCACGTGGTAAAATGCTGTTGTTCAAATGCCTTCATGTCTGGAGAAGACAGCTGGAAATGACTCATGGGGTTAAACAGCAGCTTCTGAGACCCATAACTGTGTTCTTTATTATTTTTGGTAGCATTTATAAATCGTGCTACCTATGGCCAGAGTTCAGTCAAGGAATTAAAATCTTTAAATCATCTTTTTGGAAAGCTTCCTCTGTTTGTTTTCCACTCTGTTTTGTTTTTCACTTGTAAATTTCAGACATTTACACTTACCCAGTAGCAAAAGTGCTAAAAGGGGAAACTATCTGTGAAGTACAAAATAAGAAACTGCCAACCCACCTACAGAATCTTTTTTAAAGCAGACTTTCACTGCACCTGGGCATGGAACAAAAAGCACTCAGAAGCCTCATACTGTAGTGGGATGTATGTACCTAATTCCAAAAGATTTGACAACTTTCAGCTGATTAGCACAGCTCGTCTGGGAGGCTCCCAAGACGTTTTTGACAGCACCCCATATTAATTAAACTTGTGTGAATCTAAAATAAAGATTAAGCTCACTTGTCCTCTTACCAAGTTAATGACTGCCATCCTACCCTCACTGGAGCTCAGGAAAGTCTGCACTTCATGTAATAAAATCTCTGTAAAACCATCCTGCTCTGAGTCTGCTCACCTGCCAAGACAATCTGTCTATTCACCACCAGCCTTCCACAAAAAAATGTGGTTAAATAAAGTGCTTCAAGCTGATTTCATCCAAATTCTAACATATACTGTAGATAGTGTAAAAAACAGCACAAATAATTCAGTATTCATAAGAATGCAAGAGCTTTCAAAAGAGGTGTCTTACATGCAAATAAAAAAAAATCCATGAAATACATTACCAGGTACTTATACATTGTAATTAATTTAACCTAGAATTTTCCACCTAGAGTATCTTTTGAATATCAGATGTGTGGTTAAAAATGAATATACACCTTTCTCTACAAATCTACACACTTTCAAATATAAAATCAAATTACTATTCTAATGGGCTTACTGTATTTCCATGCATGTACATAAAAGTACATTTTTAAATTTGCAGCTTACTAGGCAGTTTTAAATTGTGGTATAAGCATATGTACAGTAAATTTAAGCCTCTGGACAGCAGACTTGCCTTTCTTAACTACCTTTCAAAGATTTCCTAAAACAGGTCCCTGGACCCCAAGGCTTCCTAGAACCACTGTCTGCAGACACACCAATGCCACCCCTTGTTTTTCCTGCTGGATTTCACAACATAGAATATTTTATAACCCAATGTTCTGGACCTTTTATAAAATATTATTAAAAATGTTTGAAAATTAGTGTGTATATATATATATATTTAAAATAAGCCCTTAATACATCCCTACTGAGCATGTGTATAAGCATATTCCAAAAGGAATAATCATCTTTAGTGTCTGGAGAAATATAATGCAAAATATTCTGTATATAAAAATGACTTTTAAGTACACCAGTCTCCAACAAACAGAATTCTTATGGATTGAGCCAAACAGCATCATAAAAGCATTTGGCTGCTAATGTTGCAGAATCCCATCTGGTTTCATGGAACAACTTACTTTCCTCTTCATTTAATCTTCCAGTAAGAAATTATAAAAAAAAAGAGAGAGAGAGAGAAAACAAAGACGAGACCTTTTCTTATGTATGCAAATTATATCCATAAGTTATTCCAAACAGGGAGAAAATACTTCAATCTCATTACAGAACAAGCAGAAAAACAGTCTAATTCTTGGCACACAAGTTCCACGTAACAGTAAACAATCTGTGTAAAACACAGAAAAAGGGTAGGAAAGAAATCTCAAAGGCCAAGTTTGTAAGAATTCGAGTGACCATTGATCAGGCATTGCTTGGTTAGCTGGGGTAAGTAACAGGACAACTGACAACCCCCTTTCCCCACCCATTTGTTTTGTTGGTGTTTTTTTTTTTTTTTCCTTTTAAAGCCCAACACAATAAAACCTTTAATAGGGGAAAGAAGATTTCTTTTAATACCCCAGAACAAAAATTCTGAGTAATCCATGTTTCCTCACTTAAGCATTCATTGTTAGTAAAGTCAAGGCAGAAAAGCTTTTTCAGCAAAGTAAATGCCATCACATGGAAATAACATCTGGTTAATGGGGATATCAGACTGAAAGAGTCTTTTTATCTGATGTTGTTCTTTAGAAATATTTTCTGTATTTAATGCACAGCTCTGGTCCAATAAAATATGACTAAGAAGACTAAAGGGTTTTCTCTACAGTGGAAGATGGTATTTTATAGAATGCACTTAGTGTAGTTCATAAATAATAGAGGTACTCTGTATTTTCCAATTTTCAGGGTGTGCTGAACTGCTGCTGAAAATAAAAGCTCACATTATCTCTAGAGTAAATCAATTCTCTGGATAAAGCTATCAATTTTTCTTTATATGAGGAACTGATTGAGGTATTCCTATTTAGTCTGATGCCAGTATCAGATCACCTGTCATTCACTTCACAACTTAGGCACTGCTACAGCCTTTAAGAAATCACACAGATAGTTTGTATTCTGCATAAATTAAGGACTTACTTAAATGCATTACCTGACATGATAACAGAACACATACCTCAAGGAAAGCATGAGACTTATTATCCACAAAAAGAGGGGGTTTTAATGCTTTTTTAAATCATTGCATGACATATCAGAATAGACAGAGAACTAAGTAGTACTTTAACACTTATGGAATGGGTAAAAAGGAAATTTGGTACTTAAAAATATTCCTGCAACCTGAATTGCTTGATTTTGCCTCTATGTCTTTTAATTTCCAGGAACTGTAAAGCTACAACATAGCTTTAATTTATTATTAGTATATATACCTATAATAATAGTGGTAAGTCAGCACTGAAGTGGCTGTTCTGCAATTGTTTTCAACATAATAGTGACTGATCTTATTTTATAATAAAGGAATAGAAAGAAATAGTAAGGTTCAAAACTTAACTGCAAAATATAGCAATACTTTTTAACCACTAGATTGGATTAGTTTATAGATTAATGTAGCCTGCTTTGAATTTGCTGCCAAAAAATTTTTAGAGCATTAACTTCTTCTTGATTTAAAGCTCAGCAGAGGTCTTAGAAAACAATTATGCATATGTTCTAGGCATCTCAAAACAGTAACACTTCCCCGTTGAAAACTACCTAAGGATGTAAAAGATCACCTCAAAAAAGGGGAGTGAAGAGGGAATAAAAACAAATATTAAAATAGAAAAGCACCACCTTTCCCAGTAGAAACACTCCACCATTGAAAAGGAACCCTTCACCAGTCTTTACTCCTCTAAAGTGAGAATTAATGATGAGCCAACAACATCACCTCACAGATAAAAATGTTAAATTGGATCCAAGATGCTTTACTATAATCCACTGATGATGTAATAGAAGATGAACAAAATCCTTGGAATATTGCTGTCACTGAAAACAACATCCACTTTCTGGTTCATTGATTCCATTTGTTACTCATTACACCAATTTTTAGATACTTTTTTCCTTTTCAGTTTACACTAATAAATATTGGTGGATAAGCTTAAAACAAAGAGAGATTTACTTGCAGAGTGATATTTTAAGAAAAAAAAAAACAGATTGGAAAGCTCTTTTCCTAGTAACACCTTTAAACCTGTGTGATCATAAATACAGATGATGCCAAGAACAGCAGTGATGCCTGACAGACGACTCCATTATTATTGACATAAAGATTTTAATAGTTATTATTATTTACTCATGACTGCCTGTTTTTCACAAGTGACATTATGCCATTTCCTTCAAGTTGGAAGTGTTACCTCTTAATCCCTGGCCAATGATTATAGCCTGTATTTGTGGAATAAACTTTCCCAGTTCCAAGCGAGGCATACTGCAAACTTGTATTTTTCCTAAATATTTCACTGGCATTATTCCTGGGGCACCTTGGCTTGTGGAGACCTCTTGCCAAGTTCTGCTGTTTTTTCACATGCTTCTAAGCCCACGGTTTGAAAACTTTTGGGATTGTTTCCCTCAAGTTTGTACAGGCATGCCTACACTGGTGCATTAATTCAGGTCAGGAGGGTATTTCACAGATAATCCTCACTAATAGTGCTTTTGTTTACATCGCAGAATTGGCTGGGAGGACACGAACTCAATTCTTTTTGGATGAAACTACACCTGAAAGCCAAGAGTGCACAGCGTGCTCCAAGGACTGAGAAGCCCTTGGAAAGGCTCAGGCTGAAGGAAATTGAGGCCACACAGATTAGGACATCAGGCTCTCAGCACCAGCTCTCTTTGCTCTGTAAAAGCAGTTTCATGAGGCTGCTCTCATCAGTCTGTACTGCCAAGCATCCACTTCAATCACTTATAGTGGTTACCTCACCAAGCCTCATGAGGCTTAGGTTTCTTTAATATTCACTAGCATGACTCCAGCCCTAAAAATTTCCTCTACACATCCCAATTTCCTTGCTTTTTTATATCTTTCCTTCCTGTCTTTTCTTCCCTTTAATGAGAACTGTTAGACAACTCTTCAGCAAACTAAATTTGGTTCAGTAACTATTTTGCTAAGCCTTCAATCTACTTACTGATCTTCAAAGACGACATTGTTTGCCGAAAGACTACCTAGCACGAAGTTGCTAAACTTACACTTCTTTTACTACACAAATTACCCTGTTCTTTAAAGGTGCTCCCTGAATTCCAGAGAAATTACAAACACCCCCTTTCGAGCTGGTGCCCAAGTAATATAAATGTAATACAATTAAGTTCCTCTCCTGGTAAACAGTTTGGAGAATACAAAATCATTTAATGATAGACAGACATTAAGAGCCTAGCTTTCATTTCAAGGATTTATTTTGAAAAACAGTAGTGGGAGGGGGTTTCATGCTGTCATTAGAAGAGTGGGAAAAGCAAACACGGCTGATTTGCATGGCGAGATCCTGACATCCACTGAAGAACAGTACATTATCACGTACATGCTGTACTTGTGAGAGCAAGAATTTCATATGGCCAGGAATATTCAACCAATTAAGTGGTAAATCCAACTGACTGAACAGTGGCAGATTAATTACAAAGTGCTGGTTCACACAAACACAGATGCTTCCCTGACGTAACTTACTGTGACAGGAGCTACACAGCCTTAAACTAAAGGATGGTTACAAAATATTACTAAAAACACTTGGCATTTGTTACAAGAGAGCATTCAAAGTTCTGAATTCTGATTAGCTATTGCACACAATATTAGTTTTGCATAGTACAGTGCATTTTAAAATTTAAGTAGTGAAAAATAATATAAAAGGATCAGGACATATCAAATTAACCTTTGAAAGCAAACTTTCCTGACCTTTCTAAAAGAGGAGAGTTGGAGACTTTCTTGGTGGTACCCTTTTTTAGTGCTGTCTTCTGTGACCTTCTCTCATAATCTATTTTGCTTCTCAAAAAAACCCACCCCAAACCAAAACAACAGGGAAGGGAGCTGCAACGTTTCACTTGCAGAGTACTCAACAAAAGTTAAAAGAAGCAGATCAAAAAGCTGAGGATCAAGATTTGAAAGGATTTCTGTATAACAGGAATGAGGCAGGCCAGAAAGAACGAAATATATGGATGACAGGAATTAGTCATAAAAAGAGTGATTTTCCAACCAAGTAAAACTTTAAAAACAAGTAAAACTTAAAGTAAACAAACATAAACTCTCCCCAGCCCCACCCCTTTTGAGATTAAACACCATTTCTTTTCTTGGCTTAATAAATGTTTGCTTTTAAGGACAAGCATTTTGAATCAGCATTACTTTTTCTTCTCATTACCAACAAAATGATATTTCCTAGTTAAAGCTCCTAAGAGATAAGCTGCTTTCCAAAACAGTTGCACAGCTGTTTTACAGAAGCTCTGAAGTACAACGTTACCATTCCACATATTACCACATCAGAATGCCTGTCTGCAGACAACTAAGCTGAGCTGTTATGTCTGGTCTTTTACAGCAGCTTATCTTTCATATAAGTAAATAAAACACCCCAAGGAAATTGCAGTTACAGGGCTGAGATTAAAAGGATGCTCCATTACATTTACATCCTCACACTTAGAACTGCACTTGCTTCATATGAAATTGCCCAGGAGTGTTGAGGCCATGCAGGCTCTCAGCACAGCTGTAAGTAGTAGTTAAGGTTCCCATGGACTGGTGTTCTCAGTACTAGAGGCACAGCTAGGAAAATTAGGATTTACACATTTACCTGATAACCACTCCCTCAGTAAAGAGACCTAGAAGGCAACACTTTGTATGTGAAAACAACTGAAACAGCTGAAAATACTAGTCTTAAGCCTGAAAAGGAAATTAATAAATCTGTAGGTGGGCAGTGCTTAGAAGCAACAGCACAGAACACTGAGGGGGATGTAAAGACCAAATTCCCTCGGTCTCTTTCAGTCACTCTACTGCCCTTCAAGTTACCAATTAATGCACACACCTACAGTAACATGGATCAAAAAAAAAACCCCAAAAAACAAGAATATTCCCTTGTCTGCTTTGTTCCCTGGCACAAAAAACTTGTCAATGCAAACTGTCCTGGAGCACCCAGATAGAACTCATTAATTACTTTAACACCCTAAATGTACTGGGAGAACGGCAGGGAAGTCTGACAGCCACAAAAACCAGCCCCAAAACAGCCCTTTTGCACAGATACCTGAGGATTTTGTACAATATATGATCCTTGTAGCAAATTCAACATTTTTAGAGTAACTTAGGGCTCCAGCACCTGTGGATGTTAGTGACTTATGCCTGTATACCAAGGTATACCAAGGTGGGAAGCAGAGGTGAGCATGCAGAGACTCCCTCAAGAGGTTTTATGTTCACAGAATGATCACAAATGTTCTAAAAGTAGGAGATAACTAATGGTTGAAGCAGTAATAAGTGGGGAAAAAATAAAAACCCAGCATTTTGCTGATAGGACTGTTTCCATTTCCACTCCTTCCAATAGGTCTTCGTTCAGCCCCACAGGGGAGGAGCAGAAAGAGATGTTGCAGAACAAAATCAAACACCAAAAAATCAAGAAGGAGAACAATAATAAAAATAAAAACTAACTGCTGTTTTCAAAAAGCACTTACTAAGCAAATTAGAGAGCAAAAAATAAAATCTATTAGAGTACTTCCTTTGGATTTGTGGATGGAAGAACAAAGCAGTAGGTTCAAACAGCTTTCCATGACAGTAAAGACAATCCACAGGATAAAATAGGACTTTATGTAGTTCAAAATAAACCAACAAAAATAATCAGGAAACCATTAAGATCCATACTATTCAAGGAAGTCAGAAATGCAGATGGATTCTATGTAAGAACCTAAATTTTCTTTGGTAGAAAAGAAACTGTTAATTTAAAGTTAAATGTTTCATTTAAATAAGACATATAAGCGAACTACAATAATTACAAAATACTTACACTGTTTTGCTAAACAGTTTTACGAGTATTATTTTCAAGAGAATAGTTTTAGATTAGATATTAGGAAGAAATTCTTTAGTGAGAATATGGTGAGGCACTGGCAGCAATTACCCAAGGAATTTGTGTTCTTCCCACCTCTGGAATTGCTCAAGGCCAGGCTGGATGGAGCTCTGAGCAACCTGGTCCGGTGGAAGATGCCCCTTATCCAAGGAAGGCAAGGGCTGGAACTCAATCATCTTTAAGGTCCCTTCCAACCCATTATTTTAATTACTGTATTATCCAAAGCAAAGTAAACCAGAAAATTATCTGCCCACAATTCAGAGGAAAACTTCTCAGAATTATATATCACTATTCCTCCTTTGCATTTGATTTTGGTAGATTCCGAGTTCACAAAAGGCCAATGGTGTCACAGAAAGAGACATGAAAATACTTCCCTGACAAACTGAACTGTAAGAACCACAGCATCCTGTAAGAAAGATTTCTTACAGTGAGATTTTCTTCTGGCAAAGCAGGGGAGTTAAATTTAACTATTTAATAAATGAAGGTACATGACACTCTTCTCCCATTTCAGCTGCCTTTGCTCCAAATATTCCTCTATGAGGTGAGGCCTAGAAGGTGTGCTGACAGAACATTTGTGTGTTTTATATGCTAATGGGTGAGAGGGGAAGCTTTTGCAAGAGCTGCATATTACATGTCCCGCAGGGATCAGGTAATCACTGAGTTAAATGGAGTCTTCAGCACTGCCACGGTCAGTCTGCTCTTTCCTGAACAATGGAGGAGGGATTGAAAGGGAAGAGGTGGCAGAAAAAAATGAAGTTCTTAATTTGTTACCTATGATACATCTTTGAAGCCAGAGAGTTTATGAAAGTTATCTTTGAAAGTAAAACAGTCTTTATACACAACAGAAGTATGTAACATGTTTTATAATAATGATCTAGTAAACCAGTGAGCTGTCCCTTAACTGTATTTTCAAAATACAAATTGCAAGAAACTGATGCACAGGAAGTTCCACCTGGACATGAAGAAGAACTTCTGTACTGTGCAGTGACCATGCACTGGAACAGACTGTCCAGAGAGACTGTCCCCAGTCTCCCTCACTGGGGATATTCCAGAACCACCTGGATGCAATCCTGTTCCATGTGCTCTGGGATGGTCCTGCCTGAGCAGGGAGGTTGGGCCAGATGACCCCACAGAGGTTCCTTCCAGTCTGAGCCATCCTGTGATTCATACACTCCTAAAGTATGTGGAAAAGCAGTCTAGTTGATTAGGTAGTGTAAAAAATATATGAAATTAATAAAAAAAACCTTGGCAACAGACATACCATTTTATTACATACACAGTGCTATATTCACTTGAATATGGATAAACAAATTCCAGATGAAACAAATAGAAAACCAAAAATTTCTAGTATGTAAAGACCATTAATGAACATATTAAACTTAAAAAACCCAATCAGGGCATGCCATATATCTGAAATTTTATTGATGGGAATGCAAATATAACCATGGCATAATCACAAAAAAATTAGTAACATTTCATTAAAAGCAATTCCTTAAAAACATCTGCAACCATCTATAACAAATACACTGAACTTTTGAATCCTTGTATCTTTAATCAAAATATTCTTATAGAAGTCTATTAGAGATGGATAATAAAAGCCCAATGTTAAACTTTAATATAAAAAAATGGCAGTAATGCCTAAAACTGGGCATCTGAAAACAGTAGTATCTTATGTAGCTGGATTTCAGGAAGTGCTGACTATTCTTTCTCTGGAAAATAAATATTCCCATTTGCTCAAAAGGTGCCCCCCAAAAAACAGAGGGGCATTTCCTGATGGCTAATTATCACCTAAACCTCAAATGAATGCAGATGTTGTTAACACCAATATTTTTTTTTGTATATGCTCTCCAGTCATAAGATTCAATTTAATTCATCAATGTGCATACCTGAGGTGCTAGGTTGTCTACATTCAGTTTTCCTGGAAGAGATACTAAACTGAAACAAGTCAATATAAAATCTTTTAGCTGAACTGTTCATCTTCTTCAAATCATTCTTCCTTTTCAAGGAACTTGTTCACCTACTGACAGCAGGTGTAAAAGAACCCCACAGATCCTTTATTTATCTCTCATGTCTTCATTGCTTGCATCTGATCTGTTAATAAAAAGAAACAGCTAGTCTTAGCATAAGATGAATTCTTGCTGCATTTTGCTCTTTGAAAACATAAAATAGATCTAGATATTCTGGTGTAGTTACAAGAATGGGGGGCACAGCAGAGTTATTTTCACCTTGATCCCTATCCACTCCTGAGATTCCTGTACAGCCAAGTTGTTTTCACCAAATCTTGCTAATTAAACCGGAAGATTCTTCCACCTAATTCAGTTTTTATCCTCTTCAGGCTTATAAGATCACTTTAATGACAATAAGACCTGGAAGTTTGTTTTATGAATTATGCATTGCAATTCCTTGTACACATTTTGGCTTCCATTTAACTGAACATGAACCACCCAACTGCAAAAGATTTAAAGTTTGGTTTCAAATAACTCACATGAAAACTTTACTCTCAGTAGCCACACTTCTCCATATTGCTGCCTGATTGCCACTTCTCAACTCACTTCAAATGTTTTCTTGGTTACCAAAAGCATCTAGCATCCCATTACAAAATGTGGAAATCAGCATAATTTCCCCACTAAGGGGGAATGCTGTGAGACAGGTTTGTTTGACCCTATGGAGGATGTGCTGTTGCAAAAGCAACCCCATTACAAAATAGGAAAATAGCAAACTCAGCCTTCACTAAGGGAAAAAAAAACCCACAAAACTTTCTGCCTCTGCCACCCCAACTGTGAAATGGATCTGGAAAGGGTAACTAAGGAAAGCTTGGCTGCTGACAAGAACTGTGCATTCATTCACCAGGTATCATTTCCTCCCCTGAATTTTATGGCATCCCCAGGCTGTGATTTAGGGACTACCATAGCTACAGAGTTGCTCCAAATATTTCCATCCAGTGCTCTAGGAATGAGGACAATCAAGAGTAAAAAATTGTCCTTGAAATATCAAAGTACTCAGCCTTCAAACATATAACTGCCAAACCACATGTGCTTAGGTAACAGTACAATTTAAACTCAGCCTCCCTTAAGCTTTTTGGGTTCACTGAACCAGGGAGTTGAAGGAAATTTTCAGATAGAGCCCATCCATAGGAAAAGGATTTTCAGCCCAGAAAATTAAGATGTTTAACACTCCATAAGAAGTGAATAGTTATGAAGAGCTATGTGAGTGACAGCAGAAGCATCTGCTTGCTGTGCTTAAAAAAATCTACACATATACTTAAATATTTTGCAAGAAAATATTTACACAAGCATTTGAGATTCTTTTAAGTAGCATGAAGCTATGTACAAAGCCGAAATTTGGACTGACACTCGAAAGGTTTCTCCAAGAAAAGCAGAGACCCTGAACATAGCAAGAAAACATTACTAAACCAGAACTATGCCTGAAATTAGGAAAAATGATGATTTGGAATCTGCCTCTATGATGATAGGATACAGGAGAGGAGGAAACCCAATGCCAAGATCCTGGTTCCCCACCCCAGAATTATTTTAGCTGGTGGAGCATACATCACTGCTCTTCTGTAGGGCAGTAAATCTCTTTCTAAAGACTTATTGGCGAGCAGCCCTCCCTCTGAAAACATGCCCGAATGTTTTTGTACTCCACAATAACTCGGTAAAACAAACCATCTTTTTCTAGTCAGCAGGACCAGTCTAAGCAGAAAGGACATGTGTCCCCAGAGCAGTGGGGATGAGTGAAGCCGGGGCCAGGGCTGGCTGCCACCCTTCTGGAAGGAGGCTCTGTCCCCGGGCCAGCGCTGACACCCGGCGGCCAGCGGGGCACAGCACAGGCGGGCGCTGCAGTGGAGCTCAGCCCGCGCCACCCGCAGCGCTTCACAGCACGAACAACGCCAGTCAGGGAGCTAAAACCGGGATCAGCCTGCCAAAACTATGCCACACTTCACTAACCTAAACACTGAGCAGGAGGACAAGAGAGACCAGAGCCTCACCAACACACAGCAGAAGGAGACACAACATCTGTACCAATTTTGTAATTACACAACATCTGTACCAAGTTTGTAATTAAAAATGCTGGATGTCAGACATCATCCAAGCTGGATCTGATATTTTCCATGCAGTTATGAGTGTCTGCATGTCCTGTAATCGTTATAGTGTAAGAAGTTCTTCTTTTGGCTCTGGATTAAAGAGCTGAAGGTGTATAATTAAAATCAGTGTATTTGTCTGTGTACTTGGCCTATTTTCTTTCACCATTTCTTGATACATAAGATTAAGTCGTGTAAATCAAGGACAGGACATTAAGAATAAATTAAAGAAGAAACTGAACTACCACAATAAGAAATTAAGTGTGGGAGCTGATATTGTTTAAATGAAAGTGCTTCACTGTTTTCAAGAGTGTGCATTAGTATTTCATAATACACACTTTGGTCAGGGAAGCCCACATGATGTTTTGTGTACATTAAGGAGGTAAATGAAAGGCAAATATGAGATAGAACTTTTGTACTCACTGTGTAATTTGATCTGACAGCAGAAATGAACAGAAAGAAAGCAGAGGAAATAATAAAGAAAAACACCTTACAAAATGAAAGAGTTTAACAGAATAAAAATAGAGCAAGAGAATTACATATGATATACCTTGGAGCCAATCCACACCTTCTTGTAATCCTTCTCCTTTAAGAGCATCACTGGCACTGAAAGAAACAAATCAAATTTCAAAAACACTGTAAAAATACAGTTTTAGTTGAGTCATCACCAAACTTGTAATTTACATAATTGCCAAGTAGCATCAGGTACAGTTTCCTTAAGTTTTCTTCCCATGAAGAAAACTGCTCCTTAAATGATATAGGGTACCTTCCCATAGGGATGTGATCTATTTTAATTCCAGTTTCAAGGCCCAAGGAATCATTCCTAGAACACGAGGTGCTCTGGGAGATTTCCCACACAAGGCAGACATATTGTTCTGCAGCACCTCCCTCCTCAGACACACTGTGAGAGATGTTTACTCCCTCCAACAGCAGCCATGAATCATGGAATCATTTAGGCTGCCAAAGACCTTTAAGATGATCAAGCCCAAATGTCCTCCACGAAGTTCCCACACACAGTGAGAATGCTGGAGTACTGGAAGGGGGAATTATGTCTGTGTGTACACACTTCATTGCAACTGCAACCCCAGGAGTGTCTGTTAATGTATAAAACTATTCTGTTACACTGACAGCAGAGGAAATTCAGCTTCTGAATCACTGGGGGATAACTGCTTAAATGCTCTTCATTCTTCAATTTATGAAAACCAGCACAGCAGTCAAGCTGGACTATAATTGCAGTTCCCTATAAAATGATCTTCCAAGAGCTTGAGAATTCATGAGTGTGATTTCTGGACAAAAACAATATCCAGGTAATCAAGTTTAACATTAAAGGGCCTAAAATGAAAATTGTAGCTTTCAGCAGCATTTAGCTGCTGATTTCATTCTTATTTATAATAGCTGGGGATTTTAATAGGACAAAAAACTAACTTCTATAAAGCACTTCTAATAGAAGGAGAGTTTTTTCCTTGTGAACACCAGCATTAAGTAAAGATTACATCCTTTAGGAAGAAAAGGCTAGCTCCTACAACTCAAAATCCCCTCAAACATGACTGGGTACAAAGAGTACAGTGTTCCTCTGAATACAGAAGAGAACAGTTTACTAAATGGCCTTTTAACAACAGTTTACTGAAGCATCTGCTTCAGAAAAAAACTGCAAAGGTTTTATTATTGATATTTTCAAACCTGCAAGGTAATCTAGCAGGAGCACTCTGATAATGATTCTACTCAATTTCCCAGCAAAATATAATAGCAACTGTTCTTCTGGTATCAACCCTGCTTTCTGATTTCACTGGAAATCCCCCATTCCATTGCTTGGCTAACAGTTCTACTGTGAAATATTTAAAGACACAGTCTAAATGAATGTATCATACATTTAAAGTAAGTTTCACCATAAGTATTTTAATACTACTACTGTTTCACACATGCAATCTGTCTTTTATCTACTCCATTTATTTTATACACTTATAAGTGGCAGACAGGGCTAAAATAGGAATGCACAAAATAATGCCAATTAAAGGATAGAAAAAGAGAACTTTACCAGATATGCCAGGGCTTGTCTTTGATGTTTTCTAAGGACAGCAGCTGAGACACTTTCACAGATGACACTGCATCCCTGAGGTCCATCTTGTTAGCAAAGAAGAGAATAGGCAGTCGACGGTGCTTAATATCTAGGCATGAGCAGAGACAGAGCACTCAGGACATGAGGCAACACTCATTAATCTCTGCATGTAACAAGGCACAAACAACACAGGAAGGTATTCTGCTTGCCTGTAGCTGCAATTCTCTGAAGGTTGTACCTTACCAAGATGCACACACTGTTGGGTCACCTGGCCTCTGCTGCATGCTTCCAGGATTCTTACAAACTTCCTTGCAGGCTTTGGAATCTTCCACCCCCTCTCCCCCACCTTATATCCACATTTCAAGCTGGAGATAGGAATTGCTGGTGAAGCTGAGGAACAAGAGATCAAACCACTGCCTACAAACACTGCACATCTCTGCTTAGTGAGGACTGATGTATAAAATGGATGGAAAAAAATAATTTGCATTCATTCATAATAAACAACAACAGTTGAGAAGGGGAGTCTGAAATACCCTTCAGTGTCCTGGAAAGCATTCATTACTTCATGGAAGTTATAACATTGGAAAAAAATGCACTTGTCTGGACATTCTTTATTCTCCCTTCCTTGAAGGACTTCTTCTCCAGAAGCTATTTCAGCTAGCAGTGAGAACTACAACCAAATAAAGTACTCTGGTAGTTTCTGGGCTACTTACACATAGACAAGCTTAAACATCACAGATTACCCCAAAAGATTATATGGTGATTGAAAGGAGGCAAAGTGTACTCTCTTCAAAGTTACACATGTAACACTGCCAAAAAATTACCAGCACTAAGACTAACTCTGAGTTTTTCATATTCTTTATACAAAGGATGATATCTAGGACTAGAGAAAATCTAGGTTTTAGTCTATCCATCAGTGCTTGATAGGAAAAGAATTTACAGACTACCACCTCAGTGGTGCAATGAAAATGGCTACACAGGTTCTTTTTAAAATAGTAAAAAGAAAAGGTTATTTCACACAGGAAAGTAGGTAAGGATTTATTTTAAAATGTCAAACATACCTGCTGATGAGCAGGAGGATGATAAAAACCCCCAAAATCCCAACAAACTGTCAGTGCTGAAATGGTTTGAACTTTTCTAATTATGCTCTTTTCCACCTCCCTACTGAACCTTTCCATAGTGGAGATAACACTACCACCCCATATTCATTCAGAGATGGTAAGTGCTGATCAAAACACTTTTCACAAACTATTTATCCTACCTGGAGCTCTTTTGTCCTCTGATATCCATAAACACAAGTCAAAGGCCTCAAAATACAAGCACAGTATAATTAAATCTGTTTTGATTTCATAGTTGAACAGCAATTGAGTCTCCTGACTGAAACTTTTACATTAATTTACAGTATAATTAAATGAACCCTGGTACCCGCAGGTTGCAGGTTATGGGTAAACTAAAAAATAATTAAAAATAAAAAATAAATTAGCTGACATCACATATGCAAACAGCCAAGTTAATCAAAGAGTTTGCAGTGTTTTCCTAAACAATTAGAAAGGGACATAACCTACCCACCCAGACTTATAATGCATACCCAAAGATATTTGCTAAATAAACTCGAGGTCACAGAAATTTACATTATTTCCTAATGTGCAGTATTTCCCTCCCACTCTTTTCACAGTTACTAATGGAAAACAAACATTTTCTAGCAGCAAGTGGTTATGAATTAACACATTAAAAAATATTCCAGACACTGTGATGTGCAATTTTACACAAAGAATTTCAAGTTTACAAGAATTTCAGTTTAGTTTACAAGCATGTGCTGGAGGTGAAGTGACCCAAGAGTCATCATCCAATTCAGGTAATCTATGGCTACCATCTTCCAAAGCGCTGAAGAATGAAATTTGAGTAAAAAAAAAATACATGATACAGTTATCATTAAGCAAGCTATTATTTGAAGAGTGCATTGTTCATTAATGTAAGTAAAAATAATTTACAGCTCTGATTCACAAAAGAATCCCAGCTAGTACAACTTCTAACCTCATTAATGCTTCACAGGACACAGTCCCTTCCCTTTCCCTCAGGCAAAGCCTGGCAAAGAGACAGGGAACTCCTTTATTGAGGGTTTCCTAGAATTTTCACAGACAGGAATTGATTAAATTCCATTTAAAACTTATGTAAACACATACATTTAAACCTCTCCAGGAGGATGACACAGACAGAAGCATAAATTGGAAGAAAGTAGGGTATGCAGCAAGAAAGGCAGAACACTAATACAAATAAAAATTTTGATATAGCAAACCAGTTGTATATTGATTCACCTAACTGCTACTTTTGTTGAACATTATAGAAGAACTTTTTAAGCTCTTTGGTTCTCTTAGATGTGATATATCAAAACTGATAAATCAGTGACACTGCTGCTGTGTTAGAGCTAAGCCATTCCAAGGCAGAAATCCTCAGCTGCTCTCACTTGGCTCTCAGGGCTGCACTCAGTGGCCAGAGCCTGGTCTTGTGTAACTTGAAGACACAAATTCATGAACAACTGAACAGCACTGACCTGCTAGGTCAGCATCAGTGACCTATTAATGCCTACATGAAAAGTCCCACCGAAGGTTGCTTCTACTCTGTCTAAACATTTTCATTCCTTTGTCCTCTATTAAACCAGTAACTTCTTCCAGCAGCTTTACCTCTCACCTTTGGCCCTGTGTGAAAAGCCAACAGAATTGGCTTTTACTGCTGCAGTTAATTCCTGATTTGGTACAAAGTGCCCTGGCCTCTGCGTAATCCACTTGCAACCTTTGGCTCACCTCATTCTCCCTGGGACTTTTGTAACACTGTCTTTGCAGTGTCTGCATTTGAAGTAGCCCATACCCTTGAATGAGAAATTAGAGAATGAGAATAAGAAGCCCCAGTCAGCTCCAGCACCTTTGTTGATGAATTAAAATGTTATATATAATCTACATGGAAAACAAAGTCATGGGAACATATTTGTCCCTATCACACATCGCTTTTCTTAGAAATGCAAGTCAGCTTCCCCTTTATTATTTTCAGCATGGGAATCCCACAAGGTAAGGCTCTATCAGTTCAATAAATAATTAAGGAATCACAAAGTTATTTCACTTTTAAACTTCCTAGATGTAGTTTTATGTTCTGGTTAGGAAGAGCAACTACCAAAACTGCTGAAAGCCAAAACTGCACACTGCTTACACACACATCCCAGTAATGCTGGACACATGGAAAGGCAAAGAATTGACTGACATCAGAACTTAATTAAGGTGCAGTCTCATGTAAAAAAATCCAAACCAAACCCCTAAAACCAAGATCCTGATCATGAATCCTCTCATATCCTCTTCCATAGGCAATTGAAACTGACTGGTGTAATTATCCCTCCTTATCTCTGGCTAAAGCATAAAAAATTATAATGGTGACAAAAGAAAGTTAAATGCTACATTAAAGGAATTAGCTGTTTTCATGGAAAAAACAGACAGGAAGACACAGTTTTGTCTGTTCTGGTCATCACAAGAAGCCTCTCCAGCTTCCAACTCAAAGTTAGAATTCTTTCTCAAAAACAATATAACTTTTGATCTAGCTTGGTTAATAAGAGACCAACACAACTCAGTGTAGAAAGCTGAAGCGTGACCAATTTCTAAATGTAAACAGCTAAAAAAAACCCCACAAGTTTTTGAAGATTATTATTGTGCTAATATTCATGAATGGTTAAAATACTTGCAAAGTACTCAGAATGAGTCAGATAAGGGCTTTTCTTAAGGCAACATAACAAATATGGACACAGAAGGGGAAAAAAGCCTCCTCACCTGGATGATTCAGAAGGGTGTCAAGTTCTTCTTTGGCTACAACCATTCTTAATTTGTCACTGCTATCAATGACAAAAATAATGGCTTGGCCTTCTCTGCATAACATAAAAAGAGCAAAGAGGCAAATTATAGGTTCTCAAACTGTGAGTAAGAAAAGGCTTCAGAAGAAACACCAAGAAAAAAGTCCAAACAAACCTGATTTTTCCTCTAATTTTTATCATTGTTATTTACCATTAATATTTGAATCCAGTCTTATTTGTGAAATTCAATATTTTGGTAACATGCATCATTTACTTAGACATGAGGTTGTTACCTCCCCCTACAAGGTTCACTCTCCACAAACCTCCTAGTAAAGCTTGATTTTACTACTCAGACTGAAAAATCAACTCAAAATGTAACCAACTGCTCTTTTGACACTGTAGTCAGGCAGGAAAAAAAATCCATAGACAGATCTTTATGGCAATTCTGTATTTCCTGTACTAAAATTTATTTAGAGAAAGGTCAAATACCTTTGTAGAAAACACCTGTGTCCACAGCTAGGCATATGTAGATTATTTTAACCTTTACATATCCTGCATAAACAGGATCTTTCTTTTTTTTTTTTCAAATAACAGGTTAAAACTTTCAGCTATTTCAAATCATTAGGACATTTTGCTGGTAGCATGACCACGGTCACAACATATATGCAACTACTCAACTCATTATTTCAGGATGTCACTGATATTTTATGACTTGATGTTCCATTTATTGAAACTTGTTTTGAAAATCAAATAAAGTCTTACCAATTCGTAGTTCACCTGTTATAGACACCCACAGAAAGTATATTTACTTTATATTTTAATGTAATATTCACTTTTCCTTCATTTCACATTTCTCTAAAAGACCATTATGAACACATTCTTTACACTCCAGCACCATCTATCTTTGTATTTTGATAAGAAACAGTTCTATACCTGCTGGAAACCAGAAATAACCTGAGCAGCCCAAGATTGCATGAGGAGACTCATTCTTGTTTGGTGTACAGAACCTTTAGTAAATAAAGCTTTTGCATATTAGCTGAAAATACCAAAGCAATTTTCATGAGCATAGAGTATTTTACCCGAGGAATCAAGAGTACTGGCATGTATTTACCACCAAAAAAAAACTTCACAAAGAAGTAACAGAGATAGGGACACAACAACTACTTTGACACTTGCCCAGATTTAATTTCATGTAAAATTAAATCTTGCATAACTTTATAAACTGAACAGCATGTAATTATTTTAGTAATATTTTTATTTAATTAATACTAATTATTGGTTTTATACTATTCTTAACAGTTAATCTTAAATATGTGCCTACTGCACTGGATCAGGACCAGAGGTGGATTCAAGTGTGTATTTCACTGTCAGCATAACCTAGAAAACTCCATTACTGTTAGGGAGTTGTTGTTAAGATGAAAAAGCCATTTATGCCCCATAAGGAGTAAGTTACTGCATTAAATACAACAATCACAGAAATTATTTGCTTATGAAGCACTCTGCTAGCATTTTGAGAGCAGCCTGATCATATAACAGTTACTGAAATGAGTTAATGAAATGCAAATCTAACACTCTTGGACAATGAAGATCTCCTGGCCAAATGTTTTCAATGCTAACACGATTTGCACAGGAAGGAGAGGAAGCATTAATCCTCAATTAAAAAACAATTTAAGCTCTACCACAACTGATATTAATATTTAATCAATATTATAATCTTCAGAATTTCTCCAATCTACTTCTGCATGGTTTAGTATTGTTAATTTAGGATCAGGCATTACAGAACAGCAATGAGACAACGCAAATAAAGATTAAGTTTCACTAAAAGCTCCAAAACCAGAGAATGGTGCCCACCTATTACCAAAAGGCAATACCAGAGTGTTATAAAGTACAGAGAATACCCTGTTTAATAAATAACATTAAGAATGTTCATTTAGATTCTTAGTTACATGTGCCTTATTCTCTGAGGTTCATTTCCCTCACTCCTAAAATTCTCAGCCATCACCCAATCTTAAAGATTTTAAGTCATTGACCTACAGAAGAACTGAAAGATTGGAAACCTAACTCATCTTGAGCTTTCTTATCAATCTTTCAGGATGGGTTTTGAGGTTTCAACATTTAAATCTCATCTCTAGTATGTCCCCCAAGTTGTCCCCTAAAGCACAGAATAACAGCAGATAGAAATTTTCATTTGTTAGAACAGAAAGTTTTATTTATCCAGAATAAACCTTTTGTCAAACACCAGGTATAAGCCTTCTCTGAATCATTTCTAACCACTAGATATTATCACCCTTCTGTTTAAATAACCTACACAACAGTTAATATGAATAGCAGTGCTTTAAAATAAATTATAGGCTTACTTGTAGTAGTGTTCCCAGAGGTCTCTATATTTCCCTTGACCTGACATATCAAACACTGTGAAAGACAAACTGCAAAGAAAAGAAGTGCATGAGGCCCAGAAAAAAGAACAAAACTCAAACCACATCCATTTTCTTTGCTACCCTGACCAAAAAAACAGCCAGATCAATTTGAATCCCATTCAACCGAGAAAAATTCCCAAAGGAACTCTGGTTGCACTATCTGCCTTCAAATGATCCTATTCGGTTTTGTAGTCTTATTATTGAAATATTTCACATTGGAAAATGTGTTTATTTTCTGAATAAAAGAACTAAACCAATTATTTGAAGTTACAACAAATACAAAATAAGCTCCCATTCGGTCTCTCTATCATACTGGTATCAAATATTGTTTATTAGAAAATGAAACACAGATGCAATATGACTTAAAATCCATCACCTGTCTTCAATTCTGTCCCTAGATATAAATATATGCAAAATAAAAGGCTTTAAAAAAATTAAATAAATTCCACTTTAAGGAAAAAAAAGAGATTTTGGTAAAAATAGGTGAGTTCAGATGACCAAGCTACAAAGAGCAGTCTTTGCAACTGAGACATTTCACCCAAACACTACATACAGCAAAGCAACTTACTAAACACTACAAAAAGTTCTCATCTGCTCCTGAAATGTTTACAGAGGCAACTTGGAGTTCAGAATTAGGTTCTCCTTTTTTGGGTAGTCCCAAATAGCTCCTGAGTGGAGGCCACACCAAAACAAGGACGTTAAGAAAAGGAAGTTCTTCAGACATTCCTTCCACTCTATGACCAGACACAGAGTTGTGGGCTCGTCATTGAGGTTTTGGGTGGGTTTTTTAGGGTGTATTTACAGGTTATCATCTCTCCTACTACAGGATCAGAATAGAAAAAAATGATATAAATTAATTTACATTCTCACACAGGAAGTCCCAAACCTGTCTGATGTACTTTATTGAGACAGAGCTCAGTTGTGGAAACTCTTAGAGAAATATGAAACCACACAGTCTCACATATCACCTCAAGGAATAAACAATTTTCTCAGCTCAAAGAATAAACAATTTTCTTGCAGATCTCCCACTCAGCGAGGCCACACTGCTTGCTTTGAAGACGAACTGCACACACTAAAAGCATCCATTGAAGGTTACAGAATACAAAATGATGCTGCCTCCTTGAAACACCCTGGTATCACGAGATTCTTAATCTAAATCTTAGTCCTCATTCAACTAATGACTTATTACTCTGTTTCCTGGCCTTTGCTCCTGCCACCTTTACATTGCTAATGCTGTAGCCATCCTTTTGCATTTAATGAGATTACACTGCAATCTGTTCAGAGTACCTCCAGTGAGAGTGCTTCATTTAGGTTACCAGATTGAGAGTGGAATATAGGCTGCCACCTCAGCAGCTGTCTCTTCTCCAGTTTGTAACAGTGCCCTATTCTGAAACTCTCAACAGACAGGGAGCAGATGTTAACACATGCTACTGCAAAAAAACTAAAAAAATTTTTAAAAAATTTAATGGTTTTATAGCAGCACAAAACACACATTATACTCTAAAACACTAAGTCCTGGATCATGATTAGGTCTCATGGGTACTACATTGCAACAAACTGCAATGTCATGTCATAACACCTCCACACATGATACTCAGTTACAAACCCACTGAAAGAGATAATTAAGCCCAACGATTATATAATAATCAGTACTGCTAATGAAGAAAAAGTACTACCTTGAAGTTTTGAATTTCTCTATACTGAATCCTATTGTTGGAACGATGTCCTGAGTTTGAGCCTTTGAAGGAAAGAAAGCAGAGATTTTACAATCAAATTAGAAAATGCAAATTATGAAATAGATTTAAAACATGAATATATTACAGATCTATTTTTGCCCCAAACTATGCAATATTAAAAATTTCCCAGAAAAGTAAAGTAATTCAGAATCAAGGGTTTTGTATTTTCTGGGGAATAGAGTAAACACTACTGGAATTGCCAAAACAAAAAGCATTATTAAGAGATCTGTCTGGTAACTGATTTACTACTGAGCTGGTCAAGGAACCTATCAGCTAAGTTGGTGGAAAAGAACAGCTCTTCTAAGAAGCATCAATATTGAGCAGGAAGAAAAGTCACATCCCATAGATTACAGAGATGTCTGAGAAAGTGACATGTAGTCCTTGCACAGACTCCTAGAGCCCCTTATTCCAGACACTATCCATAGGCAGGTCAAGCAGAAACAACTGCAGACAGATGGAAAAACACTGGGCTTTGCTAGGCCCTAATATACTGCTCCTGGGGCAAAGCAGCAGTTCTTAAGAACACTGGGTTGACCCAGAGCTCAAAATCACCTGTCCATTGAAGTTACTAAAAATAAACTGTTTTATTAACTTTGATCTAATGACACTTGTTACATGCTAGACTATTTGGCATCTCTTGCAAGGGTAGGACTTACACAAGTTGGATGTAAAGTTATCCTCCTATAAATTCTCATTACAAACAATTTCTATTTATTCTACTCTGAGAATTTTACTCTGTGTAGTTCCCCTGAGAGCTTCTCTAATGCCCATTATTGTGATAAATCTTCAAGTCTGTGTTCAACTCTAGTTAGGAATCCTTTACTGCTTTAAAGCATGACATAAAAACCCTCCACAAAAAAGGTCTCAGTAATTACAGATATACACAATTTCCCGGTATAAATTTCTCCCAAACAACTGGCAGCAGATACCACCAAGCAGTTTATAGTCTTTGTTTATAAATCTACTCAATTTTCAGTGGAAGAATAATTGCCAGGAATGGAAGAGTAGCACACTCTTCACTATGTCACACTTTTTAAACAATGACCAGTGGACTCATCAGTAAAATTCAATGAAAATTAATAATTAAAAAAAGCTGTGCCCTGATATAAACAGCAGAAGTCAGTTTCCCAGATGTACATGACCAAGATGCACAACCTTTGGCTTTGAACATGCCTACCAAAATTCATCTTTTTCTAGTCCATAAACATCTCTAGAAACAAGATGATCCTACTTTCATTTTTGCTCAGAATGCTATGCATTCCTAGTGGCCTCAAACACTTTTCACTGGATGAATGAACTGCAGGTATTAATGGTACTTATTTTGAAAATGATTCTGCTTTACAAATAGTGAATTAACCCTTACATGTGCAACTTCTTTTTATTTTTTATTTTGATATCTCTTATACACTTATTATTTTTCAGGAGGAGATTAAAATAAACATGGTAAATTGCTGTACAATTGTATTAATCCTAAAAGTTCAACATCACTTGTAACTGCAGTCCTGTGGCAATTATTTAAGTGATTTAAGTGACTTTCAGATCCTGATTTCAGCCATCATAAACCCTCCTTTGTTGGGTGATCTTAACAAAAGTGTGCCACATTAACAGTGGGGTATTTTTGGAAAATAACGTGAGTCTGAATGCTTACCCTTAGTTTTAGTTAGTTGGAAAATCTTAAAATATATTTGTTCCACTGTGCTAAATCACAAGCTCTTCACATCTTTTCCATGGGCACATCCAGTGTAACAGCATGCAAACCCAGATCAAACCAACACCAGCAGTGAAGCAAGCAGGCTACTTACATTTGAAGGTTTAAGTTTATTGATGATCGTTGTTTTGCCGCTGTTGTCCAAGCCAAGGCACAAGACGTGAACCTCCTTTTTCTTCAGCCCAAGCCATCCTGCCAACTTGTCAAACAATCCCATGGCTGTGGCTGGAAATCACAGGGGTCACCTGTTGTTCAGGGAATCAGAGCTGTTGGAGAAGTGCTACATGCAGGGCAGCGCTGGCACCGAGGGTGGGCATGGGGCTGAGCAGCCTCACACCTGGGAGAGGATGGTGTGAGCAGGACCCTACACAAACACTGACCCAGGGGCTGGCTCTGCACATAAGCACAAGGAGGGTAAGCTGATTACAGCCAGGAGGCCTGGATACCAAAGTAGACTGGCTGTTTATAGCCCTGTCTGTACCACCCTAGATTCACTGGGCAGAAACGCTGCCTTTGTTCTGAGCAGCCCAAACAGGGGCACAACTACAGTGCCACCAAACTGAGCAAAACCAAAAGGAGGGCCAGTATCTTCAACTCAAATTGTCAGCAGTCCATCATTCAGACAACAAAACAGTATTTCCCTTCTTCAGCACCTGCTACATAATTTACTGAACCCTTCATTAAATAAAGCACTCTCTGTTGATTCAATTCAAACTCTAATTCTAACAGGTTTTGCCAATATCGATGTGTATAAATTAGGACCTCTTCATTCACCACAAATAGAAACTGATTAAAACAGATCTAACAGACACCAAAACATTCACCCACATGTCAGGGAGATGCCAAACCTCTGCTGCTGCCCAGACTCTGGCTGAAGTTACCTGGCAGTGGCACATTCAAAGGCGCTTACATCACGTGCTCCCCTGCAATACCTGGCTAAATGCACTCTGCAAAGAGGATAACCCTTGTCTGTCCTGAATGAATTCCACTGGAAATAATTTCAGCCCTGAAGAATAAACTATTTAATTCCTGTCAGAGGATTTCTGGAGTGGTGAAAGCTGTCTTTTTTCATATTAGAACAAAACCACACAGCACTGGACAACTCAGGTTGCAAGCTTAATTACCCCAGGAAATCATAGCAGGAGGAGGAAAAGATGAAAAAATCCCCATCAAAAACAAATCTTTGATCTCAGTTCTTCACTAACTGATTACAAAATGACAATTAAGTGCTTTTTAATAATTTTAAAACTTTGCATGTAAGTATGTAAGTAACCATTTGGGTTAAAGGATGATTTTTCCTTTTTAAAGCTTTATCTGGTGGACTTTGATTCAGGACTGGCTGTGATCTACATTACACCTACACAGAGTTATTTCCAGGTTAAAAAAACTCAACATCAGTTATAGCAAGTCTCTCATTCTAACTCCCCTTCATTTTATGGCCCACTTATTTTCTAATCTATATATACAATTCTGAGAGAAGATTAAAGCTGTTTATTATCAAATTGACAAAACCCTCCAATTTTACACATTACTTTCTTATCCAATCAAGAGCTTCATCTACATATTCTAGATGATAGGGTCAAAAAAATGCATTGTAGGCAGTCCTAAAATGAAACAAGAGGAAATACAAGCCCTTAACAATACTTCTGGAGCTTCAATTTTAAAACTAAAACCCTAAATACACAACAGTTCCTAGCAACATTTTAACTAGAGCCATGTTTAGAAATGTACTCTTGATTTCTTGCCCCGCCCCTATTTTAATATTTTTTTCTCATCTATGAACAATTACAGCAGTTATAGCTGGCATAAGTGCCTTTTTTCCCACTCTTTGCCAGCTGATATTTTGCCTGCAATGCTATACAGCATACATCAGATATCTCCAAAAATTATTTAAGCCAGAGTCAGGTCCAGGAGCTTAACAGCAAACTCTATAAGCTTTTTTCTTAAGAAAGGATGTTCTTTCATGTCTGATCTTTGTCTGTTTTCAAGCCTAATCAGCAACAAAGGAGATTTAATCCATGAAATAGAGAGCAGCCAACAAACAAGCTCTAAGTCCAGGTGTTAGAAAGACAAATTAATTTTTCGGTAGAATTGTTTTGTTTAGGTTTAGGGATGGACGTATTTCAATGGTCTAAGATCCAAAAGGGAAAGATTAAGCATACGGACTAAATAGCATGGGAAGCGAGAGAATCATTAGCCAACAGAAGACAGGACACTAATTAATCAGAGAAGTAGGTGACTTGCAGTCATTTGTTTACTAAAATGTATAAAGAGTGAAAAGCTTTGGTAGTGGCCGTGCTGGCTTGGTGGATTTGCCGCCCAGCGCCCCTTTCTGCGCAGAACCACAAACAAATCAAACACCTCGGCTCTGTGCGTAGCTCGGCCTTTGGCACGCCGGGTGCAAGGCCCTAATTCGGGACAACGCCTGGCTGCTGGGGATCGCACTCCCAGGGCCGGCCTTCCCCCCTTCCCCTCAGAACCACAAGGCCTCCAGCAGCCCCGGCAGCGGCCGCGGGTCCCTTCTCCCAAGGCAGGGCAGGGCCTGCTCTCCCAGAGCGGCACAGGGTTCCCCGGGAAGGCCGGCACAGGGTCCCCCCTCCCCGGGCACGTCCGCAGCACCGACCTGGGCCCGGGAGGCGCCGGCCGGGCCCGCCGCCGCCGCCGCCGTTGCCGAGGAAACAGAGGCCCCGCCCCCTCCCCGTCCCACCAATCCCCTCCCGCCCCGCCTCTCCCCGCCACTCGCGGGGCGGGGGGTGGG
>VXBI01008828.1:277293-314206 GCA_013397375.1 Toxostoma redivivum | reverse complement strand
TTTTTTTTTTTTTTTGTGTTGCACCGCGTCCCGTCAGAGTAGTTCGAGGGCTGCTGTATTTCCTGTATCAGGAAGGTTCCTGACTAAAAGATGAGATTCCCATGTAGTGGCATTATGAGCCACTAAAGGAAAAGGCAGGTGGCATTAATCCCACAGTGAAAGTCTGTGATGAAGCACTTTCCAAGCTGTGATATATATATATATATCTGGTATAGGAGGGTGTTTCTATTTGAAATCAGTCCGCATCTGCGGAGTAGTTCTGAATTCAGGGAAGAACACTGAATGGCAAAGGCATTTCTGTAACCAGATCTAAAATGAAATATTCATTCTTCATTATGTACACTGTGTTAAACCTGACAGTCCTTGGTGAGACTGCTCTTCCCATGAAAAATAAGCAGGATGTAATGGACTGTGGGCATCTGACACTCATTTCCTATTACTCTACAGCTACTTCTGTTCAGTCTTGCATGCATACGATTTTATGCAATGAAAGGCTCATTATAACTTTAAGCTTTTTGAGGCAGGGTCTGGTTATTGTATATGGCATTCACTTCTTTGTGAATTGTCCTGCGTTGCCCCGGCATTATTTACATAATATGATCGGTTTTAAAACTGCTTTTGTCAGTGAAAGCTTTGACAAATACTAGAGAAGGAATTGCATGGCTCAGTGAATCACATGAGGAGGGTGAACAGTACTGCAGAATCTTAATAGCGCATTAAAAGCCATTTAAAATTCAGATTCACAGTGTTTCCCAAGAAGGAGAGAGCACGGCTGTTTGCACCTTTTAATATGCAGAGTTTTTTCCCTGATGCTGTGAACTGTGCGTGCTTTTTGAGCATAAATGCTCAGTGGTAAGCACAGAAGAGCACTTTTTAGCTGAAGAAAACAACATCACCCCAAGCATCTCTAGTGTTGGAGCATATTGCTGGTCCATCTTTATTAGTAGACCACCCTGTGTTAAGCAGCTGGGTTTTTGGTTTTTTTTGCATGATCATGTATGACAGGCTTCTCTGTGGGTCATTATATTAGTAACTTAAGGCCAAACAAACACCATTAACTCAAAAATAACCACCAGTACTGTAACTTTTATTTGCTAATAAATATCTTAATAAACAGGCTTACCCCATCTGTAAGACCTGATAATGCCTCTTAGGAAATCATAGAAAAATAAAATACAATAATAATCAATAACTTGTACTTTGTACAAAAATCTCATTATGTTGCTCAGCAGGTAGTTTTGCCAAACCCCATATTCTTTCTGCAAAGAGATGGCATATGTGATGCAATTCACCTTAAAAACACTCTAATGTTGAGAGCTGAGCATTCTATTACACTATTAACTTGTAGGCATGCCAGCACATGAAAATTTACATGAAACATCATAGCATCATAGGAATAGGATCATAATAATAAAGAAAATAAGGTAACACCACTTTTCAGTAAATAATAACAACTTCACCCCTAATGTAAATTCCCCTTGGGACTGCAAATCAGTAAGGTAAGCTTTTTATTCCATGGATATTCCTACAGTACCGTTATAAACAGGCAAAAAGAAAATGCAGCAGGACATGTATGGGAGATATATCAGGTGAAGAAAACTAATTTTGAGGAGTGAGGCAGTCCCAGGGGGAAGCATTGACACTGGCTGAGCAATGTTCAGTCTCCCAGAAGGAGCAGCTCCAGTGCCACACGATGGGGGTGTAACCCAGAGCCTCTGGCACTGCAGCACCAGGGCAGCTCTTGGAAGATGAGTGCTGAAGACTGAGCCACACGGAGTTGTCATTATTCAAACACCTCTTGGTCAAAGAAGCAATGGCAAAACAAACCTTAGCAGGGGTCTTTAAAGAAAAGGTGGGTTTCAGACTACTGGTAAGGATATGAGATCTGTGCTGAGGCCATGGTTTGATTTTGCAAAATAATTTGCGAGTATTATGATTATACCATTGCTTTTGAAGCCATCTACCTCTGAAGTTTTGACATGGCTGCTTAAATATATAATCTAAAGTGTCTGTCATCAAATATTTATTCATATATACACATACATTGATACATTTTATGGCTATGCTAGAACAGCAAACTATGAAGAGCAGTCATATTTAGTTTTGTACAATCTAATTTCACAGAAGAGACAGAGATTAAAACCCCTTTTAATTCAGATACATTTAAAACCAACACACAGAAATAGATAGAGGCTATCCTGAGAAAACATACCAACCACGTTATCTTCCTAAAGTAAATCAAAGCTAATGTTTGGAAGGTAGTAAAATATTCTTTTTTGTATTTTTTTTTCTGAAAGTCAAAGTGGTTTGTTTTTTTAAAAAAAGCGATGACAAAATTAAACGTGTTAATTCCAACTAGATCAATGAACGTTGCTTTGCTAGAAAATAAGCTATTGCCTTTCAGTAAACAGGGTTTCACATGATCTTTTAAAGGTTTTTTTGTTCTTGCTAAACTGCAGGTGCAATCCTGAGAAGTGCAGAGAAGTTCCCGAAGTCAGTAGGATTTATGCCACACCAGAGAAGAATGAGCCCTTTTTATGTCTCTGGGTTTTCAGTCACGACAGTGCTGTGTGTGGTGTAACTGATACAACCAGAGAATGTTGATACTGGCCTCAACAGAAGCAGATGGAAGGCTCTAGGTAAGAGCAACAAACACTGAATCCCGTCACCAGAGTTAACAAACAAACAGCTTTTCCCACTTTCAGTGTGAAATAGACCTCTCAACCTTACTTGGAAGAGTTGGGAGCAGAAATTGCTGCAGAAGAAATGGTAGTAAAAATGCTACACTGCCAATTCAAAACTCACTGTTTCTTGGGAAGAGGCAGATAGGGAATCATGGCCATTAAGCTGTAAAATGCTTACAGGTTTCTTTATTAAGAATCTTGGAATGGGATGGTTTTCTTCAGATAGGGAATTAGTGAAAGAATCCAATAAATGGAACCACTAAGAGGGCATTTGTTGTTTTATTTGCTGAAAACTTAAGACTGCAGTGCACCAGGAGTATGAAGCAGCTTGTTCAAAGAGGCAAATCATTAGCCAGAACTTGTATTATGAAAGGGAGATCATATTGTATCCTGATTTATGGTGAGGAAAGAAGAAAGATAAGTTCTGTTTATTTTGGAGGTTCTTTTTGTTTGATGGGGCTTGTGGTTTCATCCTGAATTTAAATCCAGAAGTTTGGGAAATTATCTGGGGGAAAAAATCCCACAAACCCAGACCATTTCTGCTAGATACCCTATTAGATGTGTAGGTCATTTCGGTTACTAATTCCAAAGTCAGAGTTGACTGCCCATTCCAGAGAAACAACAAACATTGCAGCACCCAACTTTTTTACCTTGCATTTTACCTTTTCCATGCTGAAGGTAACCACAGCCTACTTGATCACATCCCTGAGGTAGCAGCCTTGTCTTTTAGGCTCAGTGCACTCTCTTCTCCCCATTAAATGAGGCCATCTGTTCCAGGAAAATCTGTAGAAACCTTTGATTCAAAACCTGTTTCACTCGACTTCTTACAGATACAACTGACTTTGGATCATGCCCTGAGGGACCAGCCTACATCTCAGCCTGAAGTGCTTCAACAGAGAAATTAAAACTAGCAAAAATATTAGCAATCCATTTGAATGCCAGTTCAGCTCATGTCCTAATAACTGGCTCTCTAACAACAAATTAACCATGACAGCAGTGGGGTGCAGGAAAGGAGAGTCTGTTTGCAGAGCTGGAACCTACCTAAAGAATATTTGGACATTGGGCTTCATCCCACTGCCATGAAAATCAGTAACAAACTCTCACGAATTTGGATCACAGCAAGATTATTGCCTATTGACACAGAAACTTTTAATTCCTCAAAGTCACATCATTTTCCTAGGAATTACTCCATCAAGATGTTTTAAAATAATTTAGCAGGATTTGGAAATATCAGGAGGTGTAGAGCAGAACCAAGACAAAAATGGAACTTCCCAAATTGACAGTTAGTGACTAAAATAATCTACAGATCTGGCTGCACTTTGTCTTTTTCAGCTAATCCTTTTGTACACAAATAAGACTGTGATGGTAAGCTCAGAGCACCCAGCTTCTTAAAGAAAAAAAATAATCCTATTATGCTTTTCCTTTTTCCTCTTAATAATTTTCAGTTAAAGACCAGTCTGAATGAGAGAAAACGGAAAACTTGGTTTCTAAGCCAATATTAACTGGAGACTTCTACATTTTATTATTTATTTAGGTTCCTCTCAAGAAAGTCAGTATATAGCTATAAGAGCAATTAGCCATTCAGAATTATGTCTGCTGGACTTTCCTATATAGATTATGACAGCTAGGCCTGTTCTTTTATCCTGGGCTGGATCCTAAAAGATCAGAAAATAGGGTTTTTTTTCTTCTTATCATTCAGAGCATTATGTGGTGATGATACTATGAAAAAAGTCCCTAGACTGCTTCATTGGGTACTTTTTCATCCTCCAGAACCAGAAATGAATATTTGGGTTCCAAAGCAGATTTCTCCCAAACCTCTTTTTCCTGATTCTGTATTCAAGGTTACTTTCTCCTGAGTCCCTTGACATCCCATAGTTCAGAATGCAGAGATCTGGATTTCCCTTTGATTTGTGGGTTTTCAGCCTGAGAGTTTTGGCTTACAACCACTCAACATACATGCTACTGCTGAACAGTTCTTCACTGAATTGTCAGAAATGAGAAGGTGTTAGTATAATAAGGAAAAATATGTTCTTTCATGCTGTCTTACAGATATTTTATAGGGATTTTGTTTTTTGATTATGCCTAACTCTAGTCTAGTATAAAGTCCCATTTCAAATCAGCCTTTTTATATGAATTAAGCTGCACAAACTCAGAACTGTTTATTTACAGATTCAGGAGTTTCTGAGGTGGCACTGAGATGGGTGCAGAACTAGTCAAAGTTCTCAAGTAGATATGGGTAAAATTTTTGGACAGAAGCAAAGTAGAACAGATGTGAAAACTTTAAATTACTTTGAGACTGATTTTTTAAATTTTATTTTTCTCCCCATATCTTCACTGTCACAACTTTCATTTTTTATTCCAGTTTAATTATTCAGGTATGAAAATATCAGATAATATGCTAAACCTTTCAGGAAGAGATAGGTACTTGGGAAATCTCTTGCAGGAGAGGAAAGTAAGATATACTCATACAGGATATTTAAAGAAACATACACACAAATAGATTTCACTGAACTGGTGTTACATTATTTCACATATAAAATATGGAAATATACTTTAATCCATTTTTTTAATTTTAGGTTTTTCATCAACCATTATTGTTGATTTTCCCTTCTAAAATTCAGCATATATTTTTATACTACATGTTGGCATATCCTTACTCATATTCCCTTAAAAATTTCCCTCATTTTAATCTCCTAGGTGTCTATAAATGGCCATTTAAAGAGAAAATAACTTACATACTCTGTAAACATTTTTGATGATTTTAGAAGAGGAACTGAAAACTCTTTATAGCATGGACTCCATCTTCCTAGTTCTGCTGGCTCATGGGCACCTTCCTTCCCCTTTGGGATCACTAATTTGTACAGTAATTAGTGAATGGAAGAGAATCAGCAGGAAGGGGTTGGGTGAGGTGGCAGCAGAAGGGTGAGCAGGCAACTTTATCTGAGCCAGTTTGAAAATGTGTTTTCTACCAGTGGAGGAAAAGAGAGGCTGTCCATTTCCAGCTAACAAGCCAAGGAATTTTAGGAAGAACTATACACACACAGTGCATGCCAGTAAAAATTTTAAAAGCCAATGGAGCAAATAAACCCCATTAATGTTGTTTGTAATAGGTAATTAATTCTATAGGTTTGAAAAACCTGGTATTATGATATACATTCTATTTAAAATTCTTTATGTGCATATAGACAAATATTTTATAACCACAACACGTTCACCATATCCTGGTCCATAATCTGATGAATTATATACAACACTCATGGATGAGCAGTGTGAACTACTAAATATAGGATGTGATGGTAGAAAATTTTGTCAGCTGTAAGTACCTGGCACTGTTTTATGCAACTCTTGGGTTTTTGTTGGATCTCCTTGGCACAATTCTTCCCTTTTTACCTTACTGTAAGGTTTTAGGGAGGTTTTTTTTCCTTTTCAGAGCTGATTCATTTGTCTCCTCTGGAGATTTCAAGATCATTGTCCTACTAAGAGTTAGCCCAGCCCAACACATCTTTCCCTCACTCTCAAAAATAATTATAGCACTATTATAAAAAAGAAATTATCTTTGCCATTTATTCAGGAAAGATTCTTTACAATTGGTGAATAAGGGTATTCTGGAAGAAAACTGTTTAATGGAATACAATTGTTCAACCATGTGCAAATGCCACTAGTGTCTCTACTTTTAGTACTTTTCCTGGAAGATGCAATGGAAGACAGACTTTTTATTATGATTACCTAAAGAAATGTTGGACTGGTTTAGAGGCAAGTCCTGCTTTCCACTCTCTGAAGGAATATTCCAAGACAGAGTGAGCCCCTGACAGGGTTATTACAGGTAGCCTGTGTTCATAAGAGAATTCTGAGCTGCCAGAATGTGTCCCATAGAACCATTCCATCAGCTGAGGTAAAACAGTTCAATAAATGCTGCAGTTTACAACAGGGCCAGCTGGAAATGAGGAACTGCTCTTCAATACAAGGTCAAGAATGTTCTGTGCTGCTTTACCTTGGTGGCTGATGTGGTCCCATGGGGTCATTCTGACATGGAAATTGCTGTGGGTAATGCAGTCTCACTGGGCACCTCCACAGTCCCAGCTTTTCCTCATGGTAAATCTCAGCTGATTCTGGATAAAGGGAGTCTGTTTGTTACTTATGACCCATCTTTGGATCCTGTAGGAATCTGCATTGAAAAAAGAAAATTAATGAAGCCCTGTGTTAGGCTCATCATATGCAAAATGGCAAATGGATAGTCAGTCTTAAGTGATGTAAAAATCAAAGTACTGCAGTCTGTGAGTTCTGTGTCAGAATAATCCAAGTAATGCCTAATACAATATTGTATACAGAATGTTTGGCCAGAACAACTAATTTATTTGAATTTATTGTTGAGTGCACTATTTGCAAGTAAAGGATTGGTTTTTGCTGTCTGATGTCCTGAAGCATGGCATGTTTCTAAGCTTTTATTGGATAGACACTGGACTTCAGTTCACAGGAAACAAAAAGCATAAATTTTGTTAGAGAAAAATTTAAATGACGTGGCTCAATTCTCTTCCTTTCACCTCATGGCATCCCATTGTTTCTCAGTAATTCCAATGTGCAAACACCTCATGAGTAAATTCTGAACCTTCTGCTGTGCCTTGTTCAGTTTTAACATCATGAAGAACATGAACAAGACCCTCTCTGTTTCACAGGTTCAGCAAAACAACTGGATACAGTTAAGGCATGAGATTCATCTGACCAAGCACAGATGCCTGAATGGATGAGCTATTACTGAATGCAGAGAAACAGGTATGAATTATTTCTTGATGACATCCACATTATAACACCTTATTTTTTGTTGCTTGCATATCGCACACACTTTATTTTATGAACTTTCAGTGGGTACTTTTAGTCATAAAGCTCTGTAATGTGGGCCAGATTCTCAAAACCAGCATATTAAATTTGCTTAAACTAGTCAAATTTAAACTCCAGTTGCACGCTGCAATATGTAGGATAATTAGAGCTAATTTCCTCCTGAAGAAATAATTTCCTGTGACAAAGAAAGTTACTCTTATTTCACATATACATTTGTGGCCCCTACAGAATTAGGCTCACTTTTGAAAAATAACACGTGTTAGGGCTGTTTATAGTTTCATTTTTAAATTAAAAAAATATGAAAAAAGCACCGAACTAAAGCAAGAAGAGACTAGGAACCAGCACAGGAGCAAATAAAGTATTTTAAAAAATGGGGAAAATGTAAATTTCATCAAAGATAAGTATTAGAAAAGTGTCATATTGCACCATAGCAACAAAAACAGAAAAACAAGCTGTATAAATCCACAAAATCCTGGATTTACAATGTTACTAACAAATGTGCTCACTCAAAAAATCCCTTGTTGTTTCCTTTCTGGTTACCCAAACTCTTGTTTATATAAAAAATATATCTGATTAATAAATGTTTTTACTTTTGTTATATTTTTTCTATTGAAAAAATATTTTCAGTAGTGTGATAAATTTAGAAATTAATTTTCATTAAATATATCCAGGTTGTGTGCATGTAACAATGTGAATTCTGCATCCCCACTACCAGGAACAAAAAAATTGGCAAAACACAATCTACAAGTGCACATACATGGTTTGGGTCAGCTATGAATGATTTTGAAACACCATTAACAAATAAAAGACTCATACCTCCTCAGTAATAGATTTAATTGTGAGAAGGGCTCATGCCACAGATGTCCTGTTGTTGGCCATGGAAGCAATGATAGGCAAAATGGATAATAAAATGATGAAGCAAAATCCACTTTTAAGTTACTCTGTGGTGTGTTAGTATTTTTAGAAAGGCTTCAGGTAAGTATGGTTTTCTTTCTGTATGAGCACCTCTACCAAAAAATTATTCAGATGTGGAATTCAGGCAGAATTTTTCAAGTGACAGTCAAAGAAAAGAACAAATTATTTTTTCCCCACTGAAGGGCTGTGATCCTGCAAAACTCATGTCCTTGTGCCAGACTGATGAGTTCAGTGGGAATACTCCTGCTGACAAAATTACCTTTGGAGCTACAATAGGACTGGAGCTGCCCTTTTTTAGACATGGTCATCAAATTGGCATTGTAGAACCCCAGTGACCCCTGATCTTTAGAAAACTTGTTCCTCAGTTATATCTGCTCCCGTTTTTTAAATGAACGAAAGAAAAATTTACTTAGTGTGTTACTGTTATGTCACCTAAATGAATGCAATTATTCCAACATAAATTGACAACAGTGAATCAGGTCTTGTGTGTCTTACTCTGTGATCTGGTTGGAAGCATAATCTTTTCTGAGTTGCTTTCTGATTTTCATTCTTTGTCACTAATATACAATGGCAGCCTTTTCCAAGACTTAGGAAATACCTTGTGATTTACAAGCTGTAAATGAAGCAGTAAATACCATTATGATTACACAAAGTAGTTAGTTCCTTTTGATATACACATAGATTATACTCATTACCCAAATGCACGTTTGAACAGAAGAGCTGTGATGCCTGAGTATATTGGAATGCCACAGAACTCAAAAACACCCTCCAAGCGACACAGGAATGGAGAGAAGCATCTGCACAGGGTCACATGTGACATGCATTGTTCCCACAGCACGCGGCCAGGCGGTCCTGCCCCTGCTCCCAGGAGTGCACATCCCATGCAAAAGTTTGGAAATGTAGCCCAGCGCGTCTGTGTCAGTTGTCTGAGTAAAACATGGAAGCTGGAAGTCTTAGAGAGGTACAAATATTATGTTAGGCCTTTGCTGACATTTTCTTGCATGTAAATATGGCTATTGAAGGGTTCTAAAGGTAATACCTCGGATGTCCTTTAGAGAGCTGTACTAAAAGATGATCTGGCCTGGAATGACCAGAGCTCCATTTCAGCAGTTAGAAGTAGACTCAAGGCAACATGTTACCACACTGCTGTCCTGCATCTCCTTTTCTGCCTTGGTGTAAGGTCACTGCATCCTGCAGCCTGTAACTTCCAGCAGCAGCAGGGCTGTACCACTGCCCTCAGCTGGAGGAGGATATGGCCAGCCTGCTCCCACGGGAATGATCCCATCACCCCACCCATGGCTGGCCCTCTGAGCTCTGCTGCTGCTGCTGGAGATGATTCCCTATCCAACAGCAGAGACTTGCATGTTTGAGACAGAAAGCTTTTCTGAAATCAGTGTGTCCACAACAGAGCTGACAACCGTGTTTTACATGTGGTCACGGGAATGCTACAACCAGTTTTCCTGTAGTAGAAGCAAATGCTGAGTATTACATTAAAAGCAAAACAAAACAAAAAGGCTTGTAGGGTGGTGAGGAATTCCAAGGATAAAGAAGTTTTCCATCCTAATCTAAAATTTAAAGCATAAAAAGTGTCGAGTGCTAAAGTAATTGAAAATCAAGAACCTTCCTTAAGATTTCAGACAGATTACTATGCTTCCAGTTATTCACACAATGAAAACTCGCTACATAAAATCATCATTTCTGCAAACAATACTAATGTTTTGAGGCACCAGCTTACCAGCATTCAAACTATTAGAAAGTAATATAATGATGGGACACATACATTTGCATTTAATTAAGAAACAAAATAAATATTTATGTTAAACTTCTTTTTGATTGCACATTTGGTGTTGGAAGTTACATGGTCACAGAACATGAAAGAAGTCAAATACTTTTTGATCTACCAGCAAATTCTAAATACATCGATAAAGAAGCCACACCAGGCCAAATAGATTACTACTTTCAAGTAAGTCCATGAAAGTTTCCCAAATACTGTTATACAAAGTTACACATCCATGCTGAGTTATTCATCAATGTGTAGCAAGAGTCTTGCAGTAGGCCAGGATTTTATCGGCAGAGAACTGGTGGAGGAGCTGTGCAGTGTGATTAAAAATTCCGGTTTGGAAGCATTAACATAGAAGTACTCATATAGTCTGAACTGGAGACTGCAGTTCTTGAAGTTGGGAAGAGCAGGAGGGAAGAATGAGAATATTTTTCCATTTTAGAAATGCTGAGGCACAAAACACAGTTGCTTCTATTACTTTCATACATGAAATCCTTTTTCCTGTATGTGCATCATGTGTAACCGCAAAGTCTGTAAACTGCTGACTATTCGTCTCTGGTGTCCAATGAGTGAAACTCCAATTCTTCTAATGTCACTGCAAAATAAAAAGTTTCATCTTGGATGCAAATATAATAGAGCCTCTGGTGCACAAAAAAATATAATTATATGATGACTTCTTCTCCAGGACAGTTTACCTTCCTGCCATGGCATATAAAGAAAGCTGAAAATGTTCAATTTTTCTGCAACTGTCAATTTTAGTTTTTTAAAAAACGGTCATTTAAGAAAAATAATACAATAAAAAATGTATTTAGAGCACTGGGGCTTTTTTGATATCTGTGATACTTATGGTCAATTAATCTTTCCAAATCTCAAGGAGTAATAAGAGAGCTGAATTTAATAGCCCATTTTTAGTAATGTGATTGTAGCAACTGTTTCCCACTCATACTTGAAAAGGATTGGGGCTTAAACACTCAGTATTGCAGTTCTGAGACAAAGGAACCAGAGTTGTGCTTCTGATGATTTGGGGAGTGGTAGTGAGGTAGTGAGAGATGGTCTAAAGATCAAATTAGCAGTGAATCTTCCAGACAGACCCTGATTTCCCTCCCAGGTTCCCTTCATCTCATCTAGCCCTGCACCTCAGAGTGGGTAGCTCTTGTCAGTCACAGAGCTCGACTCTTTGGCAGGAATGAAGTCAACAGCCACCAGAGTTCAGCACAATCCACCAACTTAGTTTTTCTATAAATGTCCCCAGCTGCAAGATCTGAGAAAGATCACAGAGGTGCTGAGAACAGGAAACTTGAAATATGCCAGATTTGTCAATTATGCAAATCCTACACTGGGACATACACAGATACTGCTTGTTTATCCTCAAAAACTGTATGATGATACAACCAGTAAAGGAGCTCATGGGGTAAGGCATGGCCTTCATGAGTTTCAGATGTGCAGTTCCAGATATCTGCCTCTGTATCCTCCAGCTGAGGAACCACTGGAAAGCTTCCAACTATTATGTGCTTAGGCTTAACATTCTCGTGGGGCATGATACACAACACTTGAGGTCAGCAAAAATATTGAGCATCTGAGAAGCTAAAAGGAGTCAGTGTAAAGAATAAAGCTTTACAGTAGAGAGTGGTCTTAGAAATGCAAGACCAATGCTTAGCATTTATCAAGGAAGGCCTGATAACCACAGAAAGAAGCCAGCAGATCTTGTGTAATACAAATTATTTGAAGAGAGAAGGAATCTTTCACAAAGTTAAAATGGTATCTAAAGAAAGTAGAAAGGATGATAACCTTAGACTAGCTGTAAGAGCACAGTAAGGCAGACTATAAAGGAACTTGAGGAACAAACAGAAAAAACCCCCAACATATAAAATAGAAAAAACAAAACATATAATAGATCTTTTTGCAAACTCATTGGGTACAAGAAACCTGCCATAAAATGTGTAGAGTCTAATGATGATTTGGGCATGAAAGAGTGGCCATTGTAAGACTTAACCATGCCAGATCCTTTCTGGGGGACTTGCCAGAATATCTGCCTGAAGTGACTGCAGGAGAGGCTATAGGACTGAAAAACAAGCAACAATCCATGTCCAGACAAGACTACATTTAGGTAAAAGTTCCAAAAGAAAGTGAAGATGAAATAATGGACTTACTATCAGGGTTGTGAAAGAGGGAGTTACCAGTTGTGCTCCACATGTTAAAAAATTTCTTGGCGCCTAAGTATGGAGCATGGTGCCAGACAAAATGTTTCCAGGGAAGATCTGGGGAACTACCAGACCCAGAAGTCTGTGATCATTACAGGGCTGAAGAGAAACTACAGGAAAGTAGAAAATTACTGGATGCTTGGATAAATGAGATGCTTGAGTCACCATGGCTTTTGCAAATAGAAATTCTGTTTTATAAAATTACTTGTTTCCAGTGGATGGAGGTGATCCATTTGATACACCTCAACTGAATTTCCAAAAGCTTTACAGAAGATTCCTTACAAAAGCTTTATAATGAAAATGAGGAGCAACTTCTGTGTAATATAGGCTATAACATAATATGTGGCATAATGCGGTCTTTGCATGACTAAATAACTGGTTTAAAGACAGGAGGTTAGCAGTAAATTGTCAGGTTTTACAATGTAGTTATTGATATAAATCTGCAGGGACCTCTGCTGGGATAATGTTGAACATTATCATTCAACAAATCAGTAAATGGTCTGCGAAAACAGGTGAGCAAGAGGTGGAAAACTCAGCTGGTGAGGCTGAATTGTACAGGGTAGGCAGGGAAAGGGGCAGCTGTGTAGAATTTTGGAAGGATCTCACAAGACTAAGTGACAGTGCCATAATGCAGTAGATGGAATTCAATGTAGATGAATATGAAGTGATGCATGTGGGAGAAAATCAGTCCTAACTTTGCATGTAAAATTCTTCAATCTTAACTGACAGCTACCATTAATACAGGCAGTCCCAGCATCAAATAAAAGATTGGGAATTCATGGGAAAGGAATAGAGGGATCTGTCCCATCATCATGGTACCATATGAACCCATAGTTTGCTCAAACACTGCTATACTGAGTGCAGGATTTGCATTAAAAAAACCCAACAGAGTGGTGTCAGAGATAGTTGAAAAAACTTCCTCATGAGGACTGATAAGGACTTAATGGTATTCATATTGAAGTAGGAAAATATTTTTGCCCCTGACTTCCCTGGTCTAGATCAAAACTGATTCCCCAAGAAACACGCTCATCCTTGGCCTTTGGTTGTGTTTGGTGTGATCACAGAGTGGATCTATCAGTTCTGGGTCTCTCCATCATACATTTCTCTTGTGTTGTTTTGGTAAATAACTATATTTATCTTTTGTTAGCTGAGGGAGGAAAGGAAATGAAAGCACTTTTCCATACTCCACAATATTTGTGTGTCTGCAGCATCCAAATTCAGATTAATTAGTCACCGTAGCAATAATAGATTGTATACTTACTCAATAGTCATTCTTGAAACCATATCCAAAGTTGTGAAACCTGCTGCCATGAAGTTATTTTTATACTGACCCATTTTTATGGAATCCAGCCAGTCACTGACTGAAACAAACAAAGGATATTCTGGAACTTCACCAGGTGAATCTGGCATTCTGTAAACAAACAAAAATGCAAAGGTTACCAAGCAATACAAAATATGACACCCAATTTACCCTGGAAGACATAGTTTTTACTAAAAGGCAGAGGGAATGAGAGTGGAGTCTGAGCTGTAAAGGTCAGACCTTAACTGAGGATCTCTTTAACCTGTTGTGTAAAACTTATAAATCATGTCAGTCTGCCAAGCTGCACTACTTAAACAATGCATTTTAATAAAGAACTGCAGCTCAGTAACACACTGAGGAAAAGGCCTCTCCCAGTGCTCTTATTTTTGTTCCACAAAATGTTTCCTTGCAGATTGACATGTCCAGGATTTTAATAATTTGTTAATACAGTAGTTAATGCAGACAACAACAAAAATTCAGCATAAAATGCAGTTAAAAAAGTTAAACAACCATGAGATGATTTTTACATTTCTCTATAACCACCCCACCCCAGATAGCTCCTCATTGTGATACCATTATGCTACAAGAATACTTTGATTTCAGTACTCAAAAGCTAAAACCAACCCTTAAAAGAAGCACAAAGAACAAAATGTGATGTTTTTGCTTTTACATAGAATTACATAGAGTAGCAAATTAAACTGAAGGAGCTTATTTAGTCACGTTTCTTTTTGAGTTCTTTTCCCTAATATTATCTCAACTGAAACAGAAAGATGGAAAAAAATTCCAATTTTGGGGCATTGATTTTGTCTTCTGTTGTGTGCCACACTTGGGAGGGCTCACAATTTCCACTGGCTTTATGCATTTTGTGTAGAGAAACAGTATGAACAAAATGCAGAAAATGAACACTGCTGTTTGTAAAAGCTTTATTATAGTCTTTAGGAGAAAGACACAAGTTATTGAAAATGAAAATTTAGACAGCAAAAGCCAGCCAACATTTACTGATGGAACATGACTTAATGTGTAATGTAGGAAGCAACATAGCCTCATGTCTTAATGTACCAAGTTTCACCCACACATATTCAAATACAGTAAGTACAGTGATTTTCATTCATACTATCAAAATGATAGAGGGAGAAGCTGAAGGACAGGAGCACACTGTTAAGTACATACTGTAATTAAAGACTTACCACAGTCCCTTCCCTTCTGAATTACTCTAGGATTCTATAGAAGAAGGTTACCCAACAACTGCATCAAGCATTCTCAAATGAATAGAAAAACATTTCCCAAGCAGGTGAAGTCAATCATAGTTCAATAAAGGAAACAAGCACATAGGAAAACCACACACACACAAATAAAGAGCAAAGAGATTCACAAAGATTAAGGATAAATAGTGCACAAAAAGAACTCAGACACAAATAATAATAAAAAAGCCTAATATAACCTGCACGGCTTGAGAAAGAAACCTCGTTGTACAATAGTGCATTAACAATTCCCTAAACCACATAATAATAGCCACTATGTGTTATGAAAAAATGAAATGTACCAAAAGGAGTCTTACACAAGTGCATCCTCCACTAGGGTATGAAGGGTGCTGGGGTTGCGGATCAGCTTGTCCAGGAAGTTGACAATGTCACTGAATTTGGGACGGTGGTTCCTCTCCTTCTGCCAGCAGTGAAGCATGAGCTGGTGAAGAGAAGCTGGGCAGCCCATGGGAGCTGGAAGCCTGTAGCCCTCTTCAATGGACAGTATAACCTACAACAATACAATGTGTATGATTACCAGGCATTAAATGCTGAAAGGTCGGTGTAACACTGACAATGAGAAACCAGGGATGATCAATTTACTCGGGGAATCAGGACTGGCAGGGGTGTGGCCAGAGCAGACAGGAAATATTTTGTAGGCATATGAGACACAGTATGAACTTTTTTAGGGTCACTGGTCATCCTCTGCAAACAGCTAAGCAAGCAGGAGGGGAATAAATAACTCACCAATACCACCATCATTTTCATCCACTTCAGGGGGCCACAAACTCATCTGGTGTGGCCACTGCATCCCACCATGCTCTAATATTTGCATTCTGACAAAGTGTTTGTGTGTAGCAATACCCCAGTACAATCAAGCACCACAAATACACATCGTGGCACCTGACAAATTTACTTGTATTCACATGTTTCTGCTGATCCTTAGAGTATGGTTAATTCTGGAAATGTTCCCCACACCAAGTTACAGCAATGTTATTTTGCACAGTCTCCCTCATAAACCTGGATGTCTGACATGTTTATGACTAAATAAAAGTTAATAAAATTATGGTATTATCCTAAAGTGAGTGAGACCTTCAGATTCAGCAGATACAGAAAATATGTTTGGTAAGAATTCAGAAAGAAACAGTGAAAAATTACAGTTGATCTGAGTTGAAGGAAAGCTTATTTTTAGTAGCAAAAAACATTGTTTGAGAAGAAGAGTAGCAGCCTGGCTTGATAGGAGTTAGCAAAAGTAGGTAAGGTCCATGGAAAGTTTCATGGATTCATAACAGCTTACATGGATTCATCATATGTAAGATTTAAAAAAGATAAGGAAAGGTCAGGAGGTTCTGCAATGAGTGGTGGTAGCAGTGGGGAAGATGTTACAAATTACAGAGTCAGGAATTTTTTTTTTTTTGGTGTAAAAAGGAATATAAAGCTAGTCAGTGGCTGATCAAAAATGAACCTAGGAAAAAGACCAACCTTACCACACATGCATAACCCTCCCACATAAAAATCCAGCCAATGCTAAATGTTTTCTAATGTACAAATGATTGCACACAATATTTATAACCACCCAATGCACTTAGGAGGAACGTACCTGCTGCATTGACACCCACTGTGCTGCAAGGAGACATTCATCATTTGCACACAGATGTATGTACATGCTGCAGACATATTAATGCAGCTGGAAGGGGTTACATTAAACTGTTTCCAGCAAATCAATGTTTTACAGCACCAGCTCTGGCTTCAATATATTCAATCTTATTATCCTGGAATACATCCCTGTTCTCTATTTGAATTCTGAATTAATGCTGGCTCTGCTCAGCAATGCCTAATGCTTATGCTGCAAGCATTATGTAAATAAAATAAGAGTAAGGAAGCCACGTTAGGACCGGAGCTCCCCTTGATGGCATAGCAAGAAATGGAACAAGGCTTCTGTAGCTGCACACAGCTGCTTGTCTGTTTTATAAAACAGTGTGACCTGGTCCTGTAATGTACATGCTGCTGTTACAGGAAAAAATGCCACCATCATATTTCCAGGGAAATAGTCCCTTCAGAACCTTGCCTCCCAATGATGAAAATGCCCCCACAGACTCAGGATGGGCGAAACTCAGCCATGTGCATGGAATTTTATTCACGCTTATTTTTATTATTTATTATTAATGTATCTCAAGCAGTTTGTCAGAAATGGGTTCATGAAACACTCCTGACAGAGAGGGGCAGATCTTAGTTGGTGCTGGCCACTGCAGAGGCCAGCCTTAGCAGCCCAGAAATGTAGATACTGAAACTTTTACATTTAACTGTGACTGTTGCAAATGTGGAATTTATGAAATGTATTTTATTTTAAAGGCAACAGGAAAACTGCTCTACTCCTATGAGACATAAGCATTTGCTCAACACAACAATAGAGGGCTGATGAGGTTTTGCTGAATTAATTTATTCAGGAAAAACCCAAAAGCAACCATAAATTTCCAGACATATTTTCTCTCCCACACTTTATTTTAACATATCTCTGAAAATGAAGTCACAGTGCATTTTGTTTCCTCTCTTATTCAAAAGGAACATTTCAGTATGAAGAGAAATGCCAGCTGGTACTAGGATAATTATAATTTCTCATTAATACCAGCATCATTTTTTAAAATAAACTGGAAATATTGCCTCATTAGTATCCCTTGTGAGGCAAGTATTATTTTTAGAGTCTAAGAAGTAAGAGTAAAGATGTGATAAGTGTCTCATACTGTAATGGGAATCAAGTCTCAAAGGAAGAATTAGAGCATTTTAGTTCCTTATTTATTTATATATTTAATTTAGCTCTTGCTCTGCCACGTGCATAGCACCCATCTCTCTCTTTTCAGAGAAATCAGATATCCATGCTCCTAAAAGAGAGTAAGTATTAAGTTTTCCTTAGTAATATAAAATTCTATATTCTAAAACATGTAAAGATTTTACTTGTTAACTCCTCTCAAATGCCTTTTTCCCTTGTCAGTTTAAGGCTAATGAAGCACCACATCAATCAAGAAATCTGCATCTACAGGAAGGATATAACTATGGCTTGTTTGATGTTAGACATAGCTGTGAAGTTTGAGTATTAACAGAGTTAATATTAAATATTGGTTATGACTGAACAGTATTTTATGGACTTCTACACAAAATTTATACACATTCAATTTCAAAATAATTGGCATTTGGCAAAAATGCCATCTGAAAATGAAGCTGTAATCTTCCTGATAGTTTCATTATTGATAGTAACAGAGATTCTTGCTTTCAAAAGTTAACTGACAGCTTTTTTAATGAGACTGAGACAGAGGAGAGTCCAGAGGGACATTGTCCCTGTGTCCTCCTGACATCTGAAAAATCTACCAGGAGGGAGAGGCAGCTGCTCCTGCCTCATGGTACAGAGCCAATCCCAGGCGCCTGCCAAGTGTTTTGATATCTGAGTTGAAAGAGCTATATTAGAATAAGTTGGTTTTTTTCAGTATTACAAGAAACTTTCAAGAGTGTAAGGAGTTTTATTCTGTTTGCTACAGTAGTTTCCTTGCATACCAATTACAATCCATTAAATATTCTTTTCATTTTTTTCTCTTCTTTTTGAATACTGCAGCTCTCTAACATGCATTAATTTATATGGTGGCCTCTAACAGGTGTCCCAGTAGACTTCACTCACAGCTGGTCTACAAACCAAATGCATGGAATATAAATCTTCCTTCCCTCACATGAGCATTAGCAAGCCAGACTTTTAGCACAATCTGTTCATCAGTACACTAGTTTCCTTGGAAAGTTCAGTATCTTGGCTAATGTTTATTAATTAAGCAATAAGACACGACAGACTGTGCAGCAACCCTAATTAATGGACACCTCTGGTGCCTGCCACACATCTAAGAAGTGCATTAATCAGCACCAACACAGTTTGGAAGTGACTTACCACAATAATAAAATGGTTATTTACTTAAACAAGAGCATTTCTCAAACTTAGCAAAATTTTTAAGCCTCTGCATTATGCTGTGTACAGTATTAATTTTATGACAAGCTTTTGCAGCTCTGTTTCTTAAGTTCAGCTTCCAAATCCTTGGTGAGGAATATAAATAGAGGGTGCTGGATTTGCAGAGGTGTTGAGTCATTCTGGATACCTGTAAGCAGCTGTAGTCTCTGAACACCAGACTGGGTTTATTTAGGTGGCAGGTACCAGTTTAAAACTTCTCACATCAGCTGCCTTCATCACTTATTAGCCATGGTCTAAAAAGTTCATTTCCCAAAGTTGTATAATTAGAAAAGCAATTGGTAAGATGGAATGGGAAAAACCCACAAACCAGACCCGACTCTGCAGAGTTTATACTTGGAAAACTTCTGATGATCTACCAAAACCCACCCAATTCAGGAAATATGTTAATTGCTATCTAGAGAAGAGTTTTATGATGATCCAAACTCAGTAAGTGTTTTAATGGTAGTGTTAGCAGACATTCTGATGTAGCAGAACTTCTGACTGTATCCATGCAAGACCTTATTAACTGTTGTTTGCATCCTGTGTCTTTTATGAATCTGTTTAGTGCACATCCCTCTCTGTTGTTTTCCCTGCCATCTGTACAGTACCACTGACCTTTAAAAGTCCTATTATTTCTGCAAAATAAACTCATGTGAATTCAGGGCAATTTATTGTACTAAAAGAACTGTCCCAATACTAAGTAAAATAAGCTTTACATTATGTCTAATAACTTGAAATTTCCCAATGACACTTGAAATCACTAAATGTGTGTAGAAGGTCACAGGTGCTCACTGCTCACATTCTGGCACTGAAAACCTGTGGGAAAAGGAGTCCTTTGTGCTGGGAACTGCTGAACTGCAGGGAAAGCCCCCAGCAATTAGCATCATTAGGGCCTGCAGCATCATTTCGTATTAACAGACACTTATTTTGGATGTAGGAGTAATTAAACGTTACTGTCTTCACGCTGTAGCTGATTATTTAATATATTCTGAATAGAGAGGGTTTTTGTGTGGTGGTTTTTTTTTTTTTGTTTCTAAAGGGTTTCGTTGGTTTTTTCCTGTTCTTCCTGAAACAGTGAAATTATATTTTAAAATTAAAATCTCTCTCAGATCCTTATCCCCAAATGACCCATCAGCCTTAACAAGCAACCAGATTTGAAGAGCTGAATAACTTAGCAACAATGTAAAAACAGCCATCTGGGAAAATCCTGTCAATTCTTCAGAACCAATGCAGGAATATTCTAGGCACATAAATGAGAGAGGTTAAGGTGGCTTGGCTGATATTCCACATTTTGACATAGAGCTTGACGTCTGGTGTGAAGACTGAGTGTACCAGTTTGAGCTATCACAGGGATCCATCAAACAAGAGAATTTGTGAAAATTTAGATTGTGGTAGAGAAAAAAACCCAACCATTTCCCCCTTCCTGTATTTCTTTTTCTAGAAGAAGTTTTCAATTATACTAAAAGAAAATTTGGGTTTTTTAAAATTGAGATTCCAGCCTGGAAAGGGACAGCAAAGCAGGGTAGGGAGTAGCAATAACTTTTAAAGCATGTTTGAAAAAGTTGCAGATGAATCCTGGGCAGTACTCACATCCTGGTTGGACATCTCCCAGTAGGGCCTCTCTCCATAGGACATCACCTCCCACATGACAATTCCGTAGCTCCACGCGTCGCTGGCGGAGGAGAACTTCCTGTAAGCAATGGCTTCGGGAGCAGTCCACCTGATGGGGATCTTCCCACCCTGCCAACAGGTTGAAAACTTGTCAAGATGATTAGGACACAGAATAACACGTTTTAAAGGAAAAGGAAAAAATTCTGCGTTCTGACTTCCATCAGTCTGCCTTGTCAATTTGCTGCAAGTGGAAAGGAAGAAATATGCCTTTTTTAAAGAATTAAAAAAAAAATTGATTTCATATGTAATCTAATTCACCAATACCTGCACTCTGTGAAAACAACCCAGTTCAAAGAACAGAAAGCATTTGAGATGATTAATGTTTGTTCAGTCATATAAATAATCAGAACATGCATTTTGATTGAAAACATCCCAAGCCTTAAATTCTTAGTTCACTGACATTTAAGCTTTTTCCCTGAACGAAACCTAAACATCTATTGCAAAATGGAACACTGAAAGCTCTTAATAAAATTGCATAACCAGGAAAGAAACTATAGGTGTTCTATATACTTCCTTTACATTTGATGGTATCTTTTAATTTTTGTTGTGCCCTATAAATATCCAGGTAGAAAATAAACCAAGTGTGCTTCTAAATAGGCATTTCCTTAGGATATTCAACAGTGTCATTCTGCAGCCTACAACTTAAAATCCAAGCTCTCCCACCAAAAAAAAAATTAAGAAATCAATCAACAAACCTAACTTACTGTTTACAAGACCACAGCATGCAGAATTTTTCTTTGACATTAGTACTTTACACCAGCGAATCCCTTCTATTCTTTATAAATAGTTTCTGTGTGAAAACTACTTTTCCATCTCAGAAAAAAAATAAAATGTATTTCCTCTCCAGGTACATTGCTCATTTCAAAAGTATATTTTTTTCTTTTTGAGAGTGTACATTTATTATCATTCCCACTGAACTCTTTGGAGAGAGAAAAGCAGTATAGTGAAGGTGCCACTAGATGGTAGAAGGAGGCAGTCAGTAGAGCTGAGCTCACTGAGCAGTAGTTGCTTTCAACACGCAATAATAGATTCTGCTCACTGTTATAATTGTATTTCTGACTGAAACAAAAGAGGAAATGAACTAGAACATCCATTTGGCAATGAAGAGAGGCCACAGTTAAAAACAAGTATGTAAATCTCTGCTAATTTGCTTTGAATGTACAAAAAATTGCCTGAGAGTTGTGTTGGGCTGGTTGAGAAGCTGTTTGTTCTATCAGTAAATTGTTCAAAATCCAGGCCATGTGTCTGTGGGGATCTGCCACTCAGCCAAGCTCTCCTTGCTGATGGAAAATGCATGGTTAACATTTATGTTGTATGACAGTGGCCAAAATGTCCTTTGGATATTTTTACATTTTTTGCACCTGCTTTTTCAAAGCCTTTGCTTCCTCACATGTGGTAAATCACTTACTGATTTAAGGACTAATAAGGTATTTTTTGTATTTTTGCCCAAGTACCTCCACTATCTGCCTTTTATTTATCTATTATCCTGGTAGTCAGATCACCCATCTGGCACATCAGAGATGCAGACGAGTTTGTGCCTCACCTGCTGCCTCACCTGCCCTCACCAGCACTGCAGTGTGTGATGCCCTTGGTCCCCTCCTGGTACAGCTGGTACCTGGTTCCACTTAAGAAGCAATTAAAAATGCTTTTTGGGTATGTGAATGAAGAAACGGGGGGACAAAAGAGAGTTGTAGCAGGATACTCTCCAAGGAAAGGCCAGACTGATTTCTTGTCTCTTCTCCAGGAAATATTTATTTATACCTCCTAAAGAAATTGGGTAAGAGCACTTGGTGTTTGATCTCAGTCTGGTTTCAGTGGTCTTTTCATGGAATATGCAAGGCCAGGCTCCCTGAAGTAGTGGAAAAATCAGCTATTCAATGCCACAAATGTGCACCTTACACTGGGATGTTCAACCAAAAGGATGCATGTAAGAAAAGAGAGTCTTAGGGTCTAACTGTAAAAGATACTTCAAAAATATCTCTTCACACCACAGAGTAATGGGCCTTGTCCCTTCTACTAGATCAGGTTTAGTTCTTTATTTCTAAGCATTTTATCACCAGACTTAAATAATTCCATCCTTAGATTGATTCCTGTTTTGGAGAGTTTTACCAATAGTTTATTATTTTTTTGAATTTTAATGGAATTCTCATGCTAATAATTAAATATCTAGTTGTAGGTAAAACACACAATTATAGATGTGAATCAAATGCATTTGGATATTTGCAGATTTTGCTTTTAATGTATGTATTAACATAGTATGGATAACATAACAGGAAAACTATCTTTGCACTGCATTATTTTCTTAAATCTGACTTTGTATGCCCAAATTATACTCAAAAGAGAGGGCACACCTTGAGCAGCATTTGCAGATAGATTTGTAACTCCTGGCTAAATAAAACTGAGTTTTAAAGAATCTGATCAGACTCTGTAACTACTTTCATGACACAGCTTCACTGACTGATCCCTTTTGGACTGAAACAGTAGCGGCTCATTGAGTGTGAAAATGAGAATGAAGAACAGAGTCTTAACAAAATTCAAGGCAGTTCATGTTCAAGGGCATAAGATGTGTTCAGAGTTGTAATGTAAAATAAAACACTCTTGTGCTGGCTCTAAAAACCTCTACAATTTTTACAGTGGATTCATCTCATGTATGAAGTTGCTATATTCATGAAAATGTGAATTTCGGTACTTAATTATGGTTGCAGAATATATTTGTATGCAAAAAAAAAGGTTTTATTTATTTGAAAGCCATTCAAAAGGTGGAGATTGCAATATGAGTACCTTAAGGAACACGTATGACTGAACAGTAGTAATAGCTGCTCATGCATAATAGAAGAACACATAAAGTTTAGAGTGGCTGAAAATATATTTCCCATTTCTGATTAGAGTCATAAACAGTGTTACTGATATTGGATATGCCTTTTTATATTTTAATCTAACTGGAGAAATAATAAATGTAATACTTACTGTTTACACAACGCCTCACCTTCAAATTAAGATAATTTATAAGTCATCTATATTTTGCTGCCATAGCAATGAGATCTCTCAGAGCTGCCTGCATTAGAAAGCCCTTTTTGCTTTTAGGTTATTCTCTTTTTTTTGGGGGGGGGGCGGTGGTTGGGGAGGAGGGGCAGAATGGGTGTTAGGAAACAAATTGTTTTTCTGCTTCACCTCATACATTAATAATGATATCAGAGATAACCTAATTTTATTTTCTCACAGCGAAATAACACTAACTCCACTGTTCAAATAATTAGAATTCAGCCTTTTTTCCCTGTATGCTGCCAGCTGAACAGTGCCTATCTCCTGATTTTTTTTCGTGATTGTAATTTAATAAGCAATTTTACCACGCAGCATAAGAGTCCCCTTGGAATTATAATATTAGATTCACATTGCTTAGCTTGTAGAACCGTTCAGAGATGAACCTTTGAAATGAAATTTACCCCCTCAGCCACACCTACACACATGCTGGCTTTCCCTGCAGAACTGGCAACAGCACAGTTTGCCACACATTTAAAGGCAGGACTGGAGCTCCGTGGTGCAGAACTCCTCATTCTTTACCTCAGGCCATGCATGAAAGAGAGACAGTCTTCACAAAGTGCCATCTCTGAGCTCAGACCACAAAAAGTGCTTATGATGTCTTGTGTGGCCACAGCTGTGTTTTTGCTTTCTCCAGTTTGATTTGTTTTTTTCTATTCTACATGTTAGACATCTCTTTAAAACCAGGAGGCATTAACAGATCCTTTAATTAAAAATCTAACCATATTTCCAAATTCCAGCAGAACAGTGCAGCTGGTAGCTACAGCCCATTATTGTACCAAAAAAAAAGGTCAGGATGCATCAGCAAGCTCAAAATTTGTGATGTGAAGAAACAAAGGAGGAAGTCTTTTACGTGGTCAGAGCTTCTGGCATGTCCTGGTAGCTGATTAAAGTGAGGAGTGGTAGCACTGAGAGCCTGAGGTACAAAACTGAAGGCAAGGTGTGTGTGAGCTCCTGCTGCCTGTGCACAGACAGCAGCAAACCCAGTGAGTGCATCAGGCTCACCGTGCCCCAGAGTGTGACAGATGCCTGTTTCTGAGGAAAAGCCCGTTCTGGAATGACAGACACTTCAGAGGGCCTGCCACAGCACTGGCTGCAGTTCTCCTAAATGCTGAGGTGCAAACCCATCACATCCAGATGCACAGGTAGCTAGAACTGTCTCATTCTGGGAGAAAAGGAGCTGAACTGTGTGCACCATTAGTGTGATCTGGCACAGGAATTCCTGTGCATCTGTCAGTTACTGCTCCTTCATGCGCCATGTCCCTGAATCATGTCATTACTTTCCAAGACAAAAGCAGAGTACCTGTCTTTTCCTTTACCCCAATGACAGAAACAGGGGGAAAAAAAGAAATTCAGAGTGAAGAGACACACAAGTAATGAAAGAGATTAGTTTAAAATATTGGACCTAATTCATCATTCTGTACAAAAACCGTCTGCCATTTTACTAGAGTGATGCTTTTATTTGATGCATAAATTTTTCATGTGTAATGCTACAAGTAGTCAGAATTTAACATCCTCAAATCATCATTTAGAACTATTCAGTACTATCAACAGTCTTCTGTTGTGCCTATTGAAAAGTGTCTATTGAAATATCAGAGAAACTACATGGCAAGATAACAAAACTGCTCTGCAAAAGCATTTCAGAATTTGTGCTTATTATGCCCAATTCCAGTTAGTTCTACCAGTCTCATTTCCCTCAGAATTGAAATGAATAAACCCCTCGATTTTCAAAAAGACTGAATTTGCTTTTAATCTCTGGGAAAATATTAATTTTCTTTTAAATGTCCTGATTTACAATGCTTGAGTTAAATATGTGGAACTGGATTTGTCTCCCTAAGTTAGCTATTCAAATTTTCAAGAACAAGTTATTTATGGCATTGAGAATATGTTAATTTTAGTGGTTGTTAACCCCTACACTGCACATCTATGTGTGTCTTCCAAAAAAGAGAAAGCTCTTGATGGATGGAAGGAATCAGCACTGAAGATATTGGCAGAATTAAAGCAGACAAGATAGAATGCCTGTCCACAGATCATCAGAAACACTGCACATTAAACAGCAGAGGTGTATTAGAGTACTTCTCCAAAATACTCCATGCTATCCTGTCATTTTGTCTTCCTAAAGGCCATGAGATGGATGGATTGAGTAGTGCTGCACATATATGCAAACCTCCAGCAGGGCAGATATATCCTACCTTGTCATCCTTTAGCTCAAAAATCAAAGAATTAAAATATTAAATGACTTTGCTGAAATTCAAAGAATTATGAAATCAGAAACACTCTCTAATGATGGAGATTCTCATCAGGAGGGGCAGCAGCATTCATTTCCTTTGAAACGAAACCCTTCAGCAGCCCCTTGCCTGCTCTGAGGCATTGATCCTACCTTGGGCTGAGAAATAGTAACAAGGTAAATAAAAATGCATAGTTCTGACCCTCAAAATCCACATAAGTGAAATGGCAGTGATTATTTTTGACCATTTACATCTATCCTGTCTTCGTATTTTCTTGACAGGGCAATTTAAGGGACTTTTTACAGTGACAAAGAACTCCCAAATACAAGTGGTTGCTACCATTGCCTCTTGTTTGTGTAACTAACTGGATTATACATATTTTCTTGTTAGGATGCCTTTATCTACAAGGTGCTCATTGAAAATAGATTGATTTTTTTTTTCCAGAAATATTAGTTAAAAAATATTTGTTTAGTTTTTAAATTAATTCTGGGCCAGGCAGGTTAGTGAGGAATGGTGGTGTCCTCAGAGCCCTGGTGGGAACCAGTCAAGTGTACAAAGACAGATAAACACGAGTATTTTGTAAAACTTTTTTGAGACCAGTCTTTTGGAAGGTAGTGATGGGACTGGAGGGGGCAAGGAGTCTCATACTGTTTTAGAGAGAGGGACTTAACATTTCTTTAGGATTAAGAATGCATTATGCAGTATTGTGTGCTTGGCTCTTGATCACAGAGAAACCCCTTCCTCTTCTGAAATTAAATATCAGGAGCATGCATCTCTACCAAATCCAGTTTAGAAACTACAGCACTATTTGACAGTAATGATAGGAAAAAAAATGTCATTTTTCCTTGAAACTAATATTTCTGGCAAAGATCTCTCTCTTTTCTAAAGCATCAATTTCAAGCTATCTGCCAGCTGTGTCAGCACAGCTCACATTACAGCCATAACCAATTTCTTGAGAGTTACTCCTCCAGAGTCCTTCAGTCTGCACATCCAGCCCGTCCACTTTGCTTACACAAGGAGTCCTACCAAAGTCAATGGAAAAGGTGAGAAGGACTTTTTTTTGTTCTGTGATGCTTATTTGAAGTATGCCTTACGTTGCACAACTCTGCAACAAAGGAATTTGCTATGTGGTCCATTCTTCCAGCAGCACTGAGTTACCCAATATATATATTTCTCTAAACTCAAGTAATTTAATTTGAAAACATAAAAGAACTTACTAGGCACTATCTTTTTCTTAAAAGCATCAAGGAATGCTCACCTCTGAAATTATGCCCCTGCCTTGCCCAGGGCTTCATGAAGTATTTATTACTGGATCAAAAATGAACTGTTACCATGCACTGCTTGAACACTGGATGTTATTATCCATCATTAACAATTTCACAGGTAGTGATTTCCACACTCATATCTAGCTGACGTGCACAGCAAACACTTCCCAAGTTTCAGGAATCAAGTGGCCTCTCTCTGTGCTGCTATAATGCCCAGATCATTCATTCCTCTGCTCCTGAAACCTGCCATAATTCCTTCTATACCACACAATTTGAAGTAGCTATTAAAAACTCAGAAGCATCTGGGGACCTGGAAAGTGAGAACAAACTGAAATGGATCAAAATGTAAAATTAACACTGTATAGGCTATAGTACTGTCTCCAGTAAACATTTTCACGTTCTGTTCTTTGGGATGCTGTCCTAGAGATAATGCAGGAACCTAGATACTGAATTAACATACAGCTTGCTCTGGGGTACATGAGATTTTATTTACCTAGAGCTTCTTCAAAAGTTATTCCAGAAACAAGTTGGAAACACCACAAAAATTAGGATTTACTTCTGAGAGTTGCAGTGCCACACATGATGATCAGAATTATTGTGAGGCTGAGCTACTCTGCAAGTATCACTGCTTTAGTTTTCATCCCAGCTGCATCAACAAGTGCAGAGGAAAATTAATATCTTAGTAACTGATGGATTACATTTTCTGCTCACATTTTTGTGAGGTCACTTCTCATTTTATCCTGAAGGAGTTTGCTGGTTATTTAAGTTTCAGTCAATTAATGGATAAGTAGCTGGCCAAAAGATGGGAAACAAACAGTCAGAAAGAAAAGGTCAGTTTTTAGAGTGGCATCCCCCAGAGATCAGTGCTCATGTCCTGCTGGCAGTACATGCAGAATCTATAATACAGGCTGAACTGGGAACATATAAAATTGTACTAGAACTCCAAAGGTACTCATGGTAGTAAAGATGATGAGGATTTATGACTTAAATTTACAATGAGGATTTACAAATGAGGATTTATGACTAAAATTTGCCAAAGACCCTTATGATACTGAATTGCAAACTGATAAAACATCACACAATTCAGTGTTACAGTGATGCACATAGAATAAAATGATCCTAACTTTACATAACAAATAACACGACTGTACTAAGCTGTCACAAGACAGATCTTGTAGTTATAGCAGAGTTGGCTCTGTAACAGTATCAACACCCATTCAAAAGCACAGTAAAGGGGAAAATGGAATGAAATTGCAAAAATAATCAGGAAAAGGAGGAAGCACAGCATTGTTGAAACCTAGGATATTCTTGCATATTGCTTACTGATCACAGTCTTTATCCCTCATTCTAAAAGGACACATTGAAACTAACAGACAGAATAGGTGATCAAAGGTACAGAATAAAAGAAAGTAAGAATAGTCTATAAAACCCTGAATATAAGGATCAGATAATAGATGGAGAGAATAGATCCAAAGTACATCAAGCAAAAGTGGCAGGCAGCAGACTAAAAACATTAACAAAACAATTTTTTTAAAAAGACAAATTGTTACAGGATGTAATGGATTCTAAAAATTCAAACCTCTCCAAAAGCAACTAGGTAAACTTACAGGAGAAATATTTGTGAAGGATATTACACACAAAAACCTGCCTCTGATTTAAAGTCTTTGAGCCACAGACTGCTGAAAGCTCAATAACCCAAACTGAGAATGCATCATGTGCACAGCATGTGCACTCTCTTATTACAGAGAATCTGGAATTCCTCCTTGGAATCTCCTGCTTGTTTGCCTTTTGGATTCATGCTTTGGAGCTCACAAGCATTGCAGCTGTCTTAGTTATAGGCCATTACTCTCTTCCCATCATCTCAGATTGTTTGCAGGTGAAACATAAAGACATGGTTAACACTGTCACTGGAAAAAAGTCGATGATGCACTTGTCAGCAGCATTTTGGGGGAAAAGGCAGTTATAAAAACATTTAAAAGTTAATTTTAAGGTAAGTCATCTGAAGTGAGGTGTTCTTTGACATGAAATAGTATAACTGTATCTGAAAGATTACTAGCCATTTGTTTTTTGTTGTTGATTCTATAACTAACATTCCTATGTCTCTATCTATGTTTAAGGATATCCTTTGTGACCAAACCTTTTCACAAAAGGAAATGAAGAATTCTACTCTTAGTAAGTTTTAGCAAGGGAGAAGGCACTGGGTACTAAGAAGAAGAATCTGTAAAAGTCTTGTGCTGAGAGAGTGGGGGCTGACTCCTGGATGAGCACGTGGAGGTTTTATGTTTGCTCCACAAAGACACAACACTATCTCATAAAGATTTTAGTATTATATCTTTCATCAGCAATAAATAATTTCACTTAGGCAAAAAAGAAAAAAAAAGGAATAAAAGTATTCCCAGACTGCTGGGAATCATGCAAGTTTCATGTCTAAATCAGCCCATACTGCATAAAAATATGGTTTATATATGTAATGGGAGATGGGAGAAGAGCTGCTGATGAAGGCGAAGCAGTTGAGTCCAGGGCCATGGATCAAGAAGCATGACAGGGACCAGGGACACTGAGCACTGTGTCCTGCCTTCCCACCTGGGGACAGAGGGACAAAGACAAGGCAGACTTGCCAAGGGCAGGGTGGGCAGTGGGGCTCAGCAGAGGAGAGGGTGGTAACAGCCATTTCTCCCACAACAGGCCAAAATGCTCCCAGTGCCACCCTGCTGGTTTTCCAAAGAAAAGAAGTGCATGAGCCACAGCAGCACCCCCAGCACATCTGTCTGCCAGCCAAGCCCAGGCTGGGGGCTCAGAACCACCGGAATTTAAAAAGATTTTAAAAGATGCTGAGAAGGCAGGACAGGAAAGACATCCAAGGCTAGATCCAATCACCTCAACATGGTCTCTACAGTCCCTTTTGGCACTGTCACCTGCTGTCACTTTAGGAAATGCAGGTATCCCACTGTCTTGTGTCTGCCAGTTCTCTGTAGAGATCTCAGGGACCACCAGGCCTCTACAAATATGCAGCTGATCCCTTGCTTATTTCCCACGTATTTAATGAAAACCAGTACCAAGCAAGGCAGAGAGATCCCAGTATTTCTCCTGATGGAAGAGCTCAAGATGCTGCTGTACTTCTGGGCTAGGCAGCAGCTCAGTGGCCCATCAGGCTGCACAACTTCAGGCACAACACAAGTTGCCCGCCCAGCTGGCAAGTATTTGGGCTACTAGGGAAAGAGGTATAGGGATGTGGAAGGATGATGTGTAATTTGATATTGCACGAGGTCACAGGAGCATGAGAGGGATCTAAACTTTACCAGGGAAGAAGAGCACAGCAAGAAGCTGGATGTATTGTGAAAGTGCCTGGGGAGATTCTCAGAGTATCAGAAGCTGTGTTATAGAGGTTGCAGAAGGCAGCCTGAGAACCAGAGGAACTGTGGCATGAAAATGCAGCTGATGTCTGTAAAAGAGCACCAGGATACAGGGCTCCATTAAAATTAACAAATGAAATAAATGTTTCCCTCTCCTCTGACCCTGGAAGGTATCCCCCACAGATTCACAGAAGGGACAGCAAAAGGTGCAGCATAGTGTTGTCAGACTAACTGCACAAACACAGATGAAGTGTATCACCAAAAAAAATGCCAAAGAAATGAACATACAGGAGTTGTTTTCAGTCCAAGCAAGGGCTGCTTCACAACAAAGCTCCTCTGATGTTTCTATTTGGTATAGTGACACAGTGGCAGTATCCATAGATCACTGCAGTGTGGCAGTATGCAAATTGTTGAATAATAGCATAACCATCTGTTGGATGATGAATAGTTTGGCACAGAAACGTGGTCAAGCCTTCCTGCAAATACCCACATCCAGGTAGATCTCTGCCAGCTGCCTGAGTAAAGGGCACTGAACATCAAACTGGTTCCTATGTCACGCTCATCTGCAACTCACCAGAGCAAAGCCCTGACTGATGAGTCTGGTGGCAGCTCCAGTCACACCAGTGGCAAGGCCAGTTTCATATATTGGTGTTTATTCTGGTCTAATGTTGCCTTACAGACACTCAGGATCTGCTTCTGGCCTTTACAACAGTGACACTCAGTACTAGACTTTTGTACTTTTTCCTCTCTATCTCGACATTAATTTAGGCTATTTGTGAACTGTGGCACTGGAACACCTTTTGTTCTGTAAGTCAGTTGAATTTACACCTTGTAATCCCCAAATGGCAAAAACTTTGGGTTTTTTCTGATGGTGCATCATACTAAATCATCATCTGACTGATGATAATATAATGGCAATAAGGTATTAACATAATTTATCATTCCTGTACCTTGCTCAGGGGATATTTTACTTTATCATATAATATATTAGTTGTCACTTCCATGACATATTACAGTAAGACACCATCAGAAGGAAACATTTTGATGAAATAGTACTTGGATATCAAGGCCAGGTTGGATGGGAACAACCTGGGATAGTGGAAGGTATCCCTGCCCATGGCAAGGGAGACTGAAACTACAAGGTCTTTAAGGTCCCTTCCAACCCCAACCATTCTGTGATTCTGTCACTGTTCTCTGACATCAAACTTGCCACTGGTGCTAGACCAGCTGTAGTTTATCTCATAATGACCTCCTCTAAGCAGTTGGAAGTGCATTACCTTCATAAAGTCACCACAAAGCTTCAAAGTAGCTGAAAACTGACCTTTTAGAATGTCTCTAAAAAAAAAAAAAATCCAGCATGTTTATTTCACTTAAGAAAAACCAATCTACCTAGCCCAGAATCTTGGAAAACAAGGAAGGTTTTTTAAAAAAATTATTATTTTTAATTTAGAAGCATCAATTTAGCAGAGGTAGGTTGTCAAATGACAAAGCTTCTTAAACCCTAAATTTGCTGAGAGACAGCCATTTAAATAATTTTCAGCATTAAGGCACAGGTGCATGGCAGTCATGCTTATATGGAAACTTCCATAACATATGGGTGCAATTTCTGCAGGAAGCATCTTTTTGTGCTAAAAAATCATATTCATTGACAGTTTCTTGTTTTTTGATCATGTGAGTTACATTTATATGCTGAAAAATGAACATATGCATATATGAATATACAGATAGGAAGTGGATTTCCAAATCTCTGGTGGACAAACAAAGAAATGCATTGCAACAGGCAGCTCTAGCACAGCTGTGCCTGCAGCATCTGAACTCTTACAGGTAATAGCACTGGGGAAGGCAGAGTAAATCAAAAACATTCAGCGGAACTTAATGACATTTTAGGAAAATACATTTTCAACTCAGTCTCTAGATAGTGAACAACCTAATCTTTTCCTCCACTTGATTTCTGGATTATGACCTTGTATACTTAAGGCAATTAAAGGCAAATGGTTTTGATATCAACAAAGTTATGGAATACTAATGCATGGTTTGATTTCTTGTTTTTAAGGTCTTTCGTGTAAAGTGCTGAAGTTCAACCTTACCTTCAAAATCCGTATCACTTGGAAATAAACCAACCCAGAATGCTAATCAAGACAATACTTATTTTCACACTCACAGCAAAGTAGGGTGTATTTTACAACAAATGCATTCTTCAGTTGCTTGTTTTTGGTGTAGACTGGAAATTCCTGGAGCAGCCTGGTTATCATTCTCAGAAATTCCCAAAAACCAGTGAAAGAACTGAAGGAAGAGCTTGAATCTTTCAGAGGATAGGGAACATACTTTCACCCAGTAAAACAGCTGGATCAGGATGAAAACCTTCAGGTAAACTGAGTGTCCAGTGATGTAACACCACCAAAAACAATGCTGAAAAGAAGCCACCATCCCTTATCAGCAACTTCCAGAACACTACTTGATTTATTCCAAATACCAAAGAGCTGACTAATTATAGCCTTAAGAATGTGCTCTGGGAAACTGATACAGATCAGTCCTCCATCCTTAAACTTCCACACCTTCTGGAATACTCTCTGAGACCCTCCCCATGGCTGCAGCATCAGTATCTCTGGGGCATGTATTCTTCTAACTAATGAAAGGTAGATTAGGCTGCACTTTTGGCATAACTCAGCCTAATTTAAAACAAAACAAAACAAATTATCAAAGTAGTGCCCTCCATTCCCAATCACAAAAGAGTTAATGAAAGCAATGAACAATTTTTTTGTATATTTCTTTTTGCAATATACACAGTGTTTCCATGGAGTAATGCCATGGCATTTTATTGCACATTTGATCTTTTTTAGTGCCTCAAAACCTTTCAGTTGTATAAGATTTTCAGCAGTGGAATACAGACAATTGCTGCTTCATTAAAAATGTATAGCAAAAATAAGCATGAGTACACTTAAATAATTTTGTTTATTTTGGCATTTGAGAGTTGTTGAAAAGCTCAGTGTTGAAACTGCATTCTTTAGATTCATGATAATCACAGCAAATGCACCATACAAAAACCTCGAGTCAGATGAACAACCTTGTTTTTGTATTGTTGCTCAATTGTCTTCACAATTCCCTAAAAGCCTATAAAGGTTTTTTTGGAGGTATGCTGACCAACAATGATTTTTCCAAGCAATGTAACCGAATCTGCAGAGTTGTTCTTCATGCTTCATATTTTATATATAGTTCCAAAAACAAGAGGTGATTTTGCTGAAGTGATTGAACATGAAAATGGTGCAGTAACACTGCTCAGCTATTTTGCTCCTCAGCATTTTTACAGCTCCAAGCTAACTACCCTCATGGCAACCCTCTGAAGAAGCTGCTGTCTTCATTTCACAGTGGGAAAAAGAGACAGAAGTTGAGGACCATCAAATATTCTGAATACCTGCAACTCCCAATGGCAATAACTGGATTTCTGGATGCTCATTGTTACTGAAACCAGTTGTAAATGATTTATATGGGTAAAACTGCAAGGTAGAAGAGCAAGAAACTCTGAAATAAAAGTTCCAGCTTATGCAGTTGCTGGGTTCCTGGGCTGTGCCTTCATCTCATGTGTGACTTATGATAGATTTGTACTTATAAAAATAGAACAAAATAATGGCCAACTGCTATGGATGCTAATGTGGACACCTTTCTCCTTTGCAGTGTGTTCACTTCAGCTAAAAATCTTCATACAGATTTTAAAGAATGAAATAGTTATAGGCAAAACAGAGCCAGTTCTAATTTGGTATGGAAAAAACACAATTATTCTCAGTATGCACCTAACTGGGAAAGGATAAACTATGTGACTCAAAAAATAGGTATTACCTCTAACAATTCCACCTTGGAGCAATCTTTATTACCCTTACCAGTCCTGCATTTATATTCCACATGCAATGGAGAAATGTTGTTGAAGTTATTAAGCCACCGAAACACATATAGGTCTCTAGGTTGTTAAATAATGAATCATATTTCACTATAATAAATCAAACCTATTCCTCAGTGCAACACTGTGTTGCATGTCCCAAAGTACAGTGCTGATCTCCTACCTCTGATTCTGTAAACACTACAAACCCAGCAGAATGGTATTCAAGCTCTAAGATCACATGATCTGTTCTTTATTTTTGCTTCATTCAGTTTAGCTCAAAAGATCAGAAAGCAAGCTGAGCTGATAATTTCTCATTATCAATTATTCAACTCGCATGCTAACTTTCATAATGGAAATTCAGTTTCATATTTTAGGCTTGGACTTATTTTGATTTTTTTTTGTATTTTCTATTAAGTGTTATTCCTCTCACCATTAATTTGATTAAACATGCATCAGTACTATTAAGCTGCAGGAGCAAAACGTTGGGTTTCTTGTGTTGCTCTGGGACTTGTCATCAAGCCAAACTCACAGATGTTCTAATGAACACACAGCATTTGGTCCATTTCTAGGATAAACATTGTAGTTTGCTTTATTCACACAGTCATGACCCTGGATAAGTAAGCAGCAAGATCAGCCAAGTCCCCTCACCTACTCTGTACTTTTGATAAGCTGACACAAAGCAGGAAGCAAAAGTGAAAGAGGCAAAATTAGGGAAAAGGGAAAAAAATCCATGTGATTTTCATGCCTCATCCCAGAAGATTTTCTTCTTTGAAGATTTGTTTATTGTTTTCCCTGTTGTGACAAGATGCATATTTTGTCACAAACAACAGAGCAGGTAGAAGTCCTTAGAAGCAGGAAAAACAGAAATTATATTTAGTAGCTGGGTAGAAGTGAGATGATTGTGATGGCTCATAAGTGCGTGAATAACCCTCCCGGAATCCTCACGGGTCTCACCAACTTCTGCTGTGCTCCTCAAAGATACTGGCCTATGAAAACTTAATAAGACAGAAAATTGGGAATTGGTATTTTGAAGGACTCTGACACAAAGAAAACAACACATGTGCCTACATGAAGGAATCGTTCATGAGCAATGAACAGCTTGGTCCATGGAGATGTCAGCAACACAGCAATTGAAAACAGAAGTGTGTGATGCCAATGAGACCTGCAGGAATGCTGAACACTGGGAGGTGCTGTTCACATGGACTGTAAAACTGGTGTTTCACAGCCAGCAGCAAGAGTTGTGTGCATATTAACTATGAAAAATAACTTTTACCCACAAAAATCTATGAAAATACACATCTCTCTAATACCAGGGTAAGATCTTGTAGAGAGCTAGGTTCCTCATAAATGCCTGTCCCAGCCTAATCTCCCATGAACAAATTATGGCCCAACTGGAAAAAGTTCACTGAATTTTGAACAAGTACTTTGAGGGGGAATTTTTAAGATTTTTTTTTTTTTTGTGAAAAGTACCAGTGATGCTTCCCAAAGATAACTCAGTAAAATCACCTGTTCTGACAAGTGAGCTGCCAGCAGTTTGTGGGGCCCAGCCTGTGCATTGGCTGTAATTAAATTTGCACACAAATTGAAGCGTGCAATGTTGCTATTTTTCTTAATGGAACAGACCTTCTGGACAAAACTTTCAGAGCCTGAGGTAGTCATCTCTATTATGATGAGTCTTTGGTATGCCACATCAATCTTTATTTAAAATTTTGTCTGAGCTTTAGGTATTTCCTATTTGACTGCATAGATTAGCAAAGAATATTCCTTCATGTACAGCTGACTAACACAAATACTTTTTGCTACTTGTTATGTTAGTCACCCAGTCAGGATATGAAGCAGGTCTTTTTAGAACAGGAAAAAGTCAGCAATCCTGTAAGATGGATATTTTAATTTTTCTTTGGGTTTTTAGGTGAAAGCCCTGGGGGAGGCTCCAGGTTTGATTCTGTCACCTACAAATACCAATGGGATATTACTATTCTGTGGAGTTAGTTGTTGCCAAAAATATATACAAGCCCCCTCACTGTTCTCTACTAATTAAGAAGCAGATGTTACTTATGGTTCTATTTCTGATGGAGGCCAAATGTTTTATACGCAATTGGAAAGAGAAAAAAATATTAAAACTTCAAAAAATTACTGAAGCTATGGATCCCAGCATATTTCTTTCAAGAAGTGTGTAGCAGGTCTGCTAAACAATTTATGAGCATGACAGTTTCCTGAACTTTTGGCAGCTGTCATTTATAAAAGACTGAAAAGAAAGTCTGCACACACAGTGTGCATTCATTTCATTGAATAATTTACAGTGTATTGCAGTGTGGGACTTTTCCTCTTTTATTCTATAAACTGAGCAAATTTCAGAAGAAATACTATGCAATCAAATATATTCCTTTTGTTAGTCACAGCTGTTAGGTGTATCTTTCTATTTTCTCCCTTTTTTCTATGCCTGCTTTTATTGTGACATTGCTGTACCATGAAAAAAAACCAGATAATTTGATCAAGAGATTACAGGAATCCCAGAAAGTTTTCAGTCTTTCTGATTAAAAAAAA
>VXBI01008828.1:254986-277247 GCA_013397375.1 Toxostoma redivivum | reverse complement strand
AAAAAAAAAAAAAAAGAGGCCTAGTCCTAGAAAGTTATTGCTCACAAGAAATAATCCATTTATATGGTATAAAGCTTGTCTTCCTGTTCTAGTGGCAATACGCAGCATCAGCCAAAGGAACAAGGTGCAGAGGTGAAATCCTGAGAAGCAGACAGGCAAATGCACAAGACCCAACTCACTACAAAAACATGAGCAGAATTGCTCTTGACTTACACTAGCCAAGTACAAAAGAAAGTCAAGAGTTATTTCAATTAGCACATGGAACAAAGCCCCAGTTCAAGCAGGCAATTCAATCTCTGATCCTAAAGCCAAGGGAGACTGTGGCACTCCTGCTTCCATTCTTATCCAGAAGAGCTGGCTACAGGAATACTTTTTACGTGACATATTAAACTAGAAATTCTGCAAAACAGAATTTTAAGGCTACATGGCTGAGCACACAAAATGAACAAAAGGCAGAATTAAATGTGTGTAATTACACAGTGTTAATTAGAGAGGCTGGAATAGGGGTCCTTGACTTCCCTGGATGGTTTGTAGGGTGCTATGTTGACTTCCTCCCCTTTTTACAACTCCAAATGTTTTATGAATAAATCTAGACCAGTATATGATATATTCTTTCAATTTAGAACAATACAACTGAATCACTGTGACTCAAGACAGATAAACACAAGCTCTCTCAACTTCTGGGGATACATTTTCATCCCTAATCAGCATCTGCACATTTGAAAAGTATCCTGAGTAAATCACAGCACAGGAGCTGTCTACTTTTAAAACACATTTAAATTACTTCACTCTTGTAATGAACTATACAAAACTTACTAGGAAAAGATTAGTCAGAGAGCCGTCTCTGAGAAAATTATATCAAAAATCAGACCAAGGGAACAAAGACCAAATTAAACTTGATATCAAGAATATTTACATAAAGATATCGTTGAATACATTATTTGGGAACTTAGAATTAATTATTCTAGCTTGTTATAGAAAAGGCTGAAGAGAGTCTCTTCATGTTAGCTGCTTTCATGAAGCCAAAAATTTCATTAATAATTTGCTGAAAAATTCAGTGATCAATTCAGAGAAATGTGTTTAAGCATATAATACAAAAGGGACACTACAATGATTGTGCAAGGCTTATTCATTGATACAGAATGAAACCAGAGCCAGGCTGATGGACATTCCATGCTTCTCCAGGAAAAAATGAACTACATGTCTGCCTACATATTTAATCAATAGTACTGCTCCTGTAATTCTTGGAGTGTATCAGCACTGAAAAACCTCTCTGTGTTTAAAAATAAAACAAATTAATCTATAATCGTGACATTGCTAAAGAGGCTGAAATACGAGGAATGGCTAAGTGTGGTGGCTGACTTGCAGGATTTGGGCATGAAATTAATATTTTTCTTGGAGTTCATTGTGTGTGTCATAATGATGAATTTAAGGGAGGCTGCGTAAAGAGAGGCAAATATTTTATAATTGTTCCCAGCTTCCTCATTTTGCAGAAATGGTTCTAGAATGCTTTTTCTAGGCTACAACTGGTAGTTTACCAAGTGTTCTTTTGTACAGGCTGTGACAGCTACAGTGGGAGAAAGAGCTGATGCTCTCAGGGTAATTGTTCATGCTGGATAACACCTTACCCACATCTAGGAGCATTTATTTCAGGAGAAACTCTGAAGTTTTTCAGCCTGAGTAAGGATAAGCAAGCTTCTAAGGACATGTGAAACACATTTATGATGAGATTTACCCTAGAGCTTTTTTTTTTTTAAAAAAATAAAGAGTAGGGTGACTGCATTTTTATTCAAAAGGGTTTGTAGTAAACCCTCAGATATGGATCTTCAAGGGGGAATTTAAATGAAAACCAGGGTGCCTGATGGAAAAAAAGTGATAGCTCCAGCTCCAGAAACAAAGATAAAACAAGATACAATGAAAAGAGGAAACAGAGGAAGCACTAATAGGTAATGCACTGAGTGAAGACAGAGGCAGATAGAAATTTAGAGCAGAAATAAAAGCCCAGTCAGTGATGTGGTGTTATGGGGGAGGATGACAATTCTCATCTCAAAATGCACTTCAGCTAATTTTAGAAAAACAATGAAATATCATAACATTAAGCATGGTCACATTACTAAAAAGAAAACTAGATCTTCCATGTGGACATATCCTTCTTTATATCCAAATTATCACATATTTCGTTGTGAGGGCAGTTAAGCATGTTCATCTAAGGCCTTACTTGCAAACAAAATTATTTTGAGATAGTGAATTTGAGTTAATTGATGACTCATTTTGCCTCATCTATTACTCCACAAAATTGACCCTGGTCCTCACCGAATGAATTTCTGACATTTGAGCCCCGAACCAAAAGCCTTGTATGGAACAGGCAGTGATATGAACCTGTGAAATATTTTATAGGAGACAACAAAAAGCCATGATATTTCTTAAGAGTAAAGATTCTTTCCCACCCTGCCCCAAGCCTTCACAACTGGAAACAAAATTCTGCAGCTCTAGAACAGAAAAAGGTGGAACAAGGAGTCCAGAATGCTAAAATATAATTTCCTTTCCATGCACACAGAGCTACCACACATAGATTTTGGAATTACTTTAACTACAATAAATATGAAGCTGTGCAGGTTTTTGGTTTTTTAAATATTCTGTCAATTAATAGATGCTTAATATTGGGAAGCACAAGAATCTGCGAGCCTTTAAGCTGATGAGGATACAGCCACAGTGGGGCAGTCAAGGACAAGATACAAGATTTGCCTCTAGAGCACTTCCACAAGCGCAAGGAACAGATCAAATATTTTAGATACTAAGGGCAAAATCCCACAGTGCTTAGTCAGGCAAAACTCCCACTGGCCTCAACAGGAGTTTTGCCTGAGTAAGTACTGAGCAGAGACTGTGATGTCTGACCTGGACTGATCAGAGTCACACCAATCTAACACCTTTTTCAGGCAGATGAGCACTGTGTCGCAATATTCCTGCGACATTCTGCTTAAAGGGAAAAACAGAAACCACAAACTGGGAATCATCCTCCCCTCCCAACCCCCCCTTATAATGAAGGAAGAACTCACAGCTGGGCAAGAAGCTGCTATCCTGAAAGTCTGCCAAAGGGCAAGACTAAAAAAGAGTGCAAGGAATTAAAAGTTTACCATTGCAAAGTTTTGAAAATCTGATAGATAAGGAAAGCGCACAAGCGAGATTCCCAAGGGCTTGTGTATAATTGAAGGAGATCTGGCTTGAATTCTTATAGGCAAACAGGCGACTTCTTACTGTAGTTATCCTTTTGATTTAGGGCAAATCACAATTCCTACATGGTCAACGGAAATTCCTCTGGTTGATTTCACCAGAGATTAATTTTGGTGAATAACTAGGTCAGTCTTGTTCCCAAGTTAACAATTCTATTACAGAAATACGAAAGTAGATTAAGTTTAACACAGGTGTCTACCTTGATTCAGAAACTTCCTTCTGTAATTACAGAATCTGATTTACAACTTTGATATCATGCACGGGAGAAATATTAGAATTAGTATCAAAGTGAGCAGAAAAATTGATCAGTGTGTGAGACGTGCATTTTTTTTTTACTTCCTTCTTCTAGCTGAAGTGAATACCAAAACCTTGACACAATAGCAGCAGGTTTCCCCAGGAGAGCAAAGAACAGATGATGAAATATCAGCACTGCACATCTAAACACAAAAGCAAAAATCACACCAGGCTGGAACTCCTTTCATATTTCACTGGATCTACCCTTTGCCAGATTTGTTATATAAAGAGTAGTTGAGCAATATGGAAAGATACTCCTTTCTTACCTGTGAACTCTTCCATCATTAATGTATCCTAAACCCTCCCAGACATGCAATATTACCCAGAGAAGCAGGCAGAATCATAGAATCATTTAGTTTGGAAAACACCTCTAAGTTTATCAAGTCCACTAATTACCCCATCACTTTGTTCATCACTAAAACACATCCCTAAGTACCACATCCACACATCTTTTAAACACCTCCAAGGATGGTGAATCAGCATACCCATAATGCTGACATTTGCCTCCAAAAAGTCCCCACTTACTCTCTTTACATAAGAAAAAGAAGGAATGTAATCTTCGTTTTCCCCAGACTTGTATTTTGAAGACTGGATATCAGAACTCCAGGCTAAAATCAATTAGGGTCAAGTCCTTGCTAAATTAACAGAATTTGTTTTCTGTGTTACCATTTATTTTCATGGAACATGAACATAAGTAGTGTCTCTGAAAATTTAATGCCTCTTTCTCATTTGATAAATTTCAAATTGATGACAGTCATTAAGAAACACAGGCCTAGCTTGTCACATGCAAATACAATGTAGGGTAATCCCTCAGGAACCAGTCACAAAACCCTCCACCCCTTAAAAGGCAGTGCAACCATATATCAGATCTTTAGCACACAGGAATTCCCAATTCTGAAAAATGAACAGGATTTCATCACAATCTAGCAGCGCTGCTGAGAATTTTCCATCTCTTCCAGGGTCATAACTCTTTGCTCTCCAATGGACACAACCAGCTCAGTGCAACACACACCACAGGAGGGGAAATGAGACACAAACATAAATGATCTACAGCAGCTGGAGTCACAGGATGAGTCTCTTCTTCTCCAAGCTTCTTCCACGTGAGCTTTGAAATATGCACCTGAAGAAGTGAGTGCTTTTAAATAACCAAGTCCAACAGGTGGTTGGTTTTGGGGTTTTTTTTTTGACTAGAGTCAAGAATTCATTTAATCATACTCGTGGACGTAACACATCCTGCTGTGTAATATGTCAAGATTTAATTATGAAGCTTTACAAAAGCCTGGTGAAGCCAAGTGCTTCAAATTTTCAACCCAGAAGTTTTATATGCCTGTATGCAGAGTAGTTAATTTTTACAGTGGTATTTAATGTGGCTCATAAATTCCCATTGAGAGTGGTACAACAAATGAAAGCAAAAAATCGTTCAGATCTTATTTCCTTTCACCTACCAACAACTAAATAAAGGAGTTAGAGCTGAGCTGTTTGGCTCACTGGAGCTGAATGGTTTTCTTTTCCCAGTGAATTACTTACCTCTTGTAAGCACATAATAAACAAATTTTATATTAGTTTCTTAACTCATCTTTGAAAGGTACCAGTAGTTTTTAATGAGGAAAAAAACCAAACAAAAACTACCTACATGAATAAGCTACACTCTTTTTCAAAGCTTTCAAGAGACTGTCCTGCTTGTTCTATATATCAAAATACCATAACCTATGGGAATTACTGTCAGCTGGCATGCTACTGAAAGCAACTGCTTTGACCTTAATGGACTGCCTTGAAGCTCATTAAACAGTATATCAGGAGCTGTGCCTAGTGCAGGTGTGTTCCAGCACAGGAAAGGTATTTTATGATTTGCTGCACCTTACTTGATACATTGAATACTAAATCCTAAATGAACTGTGATCCTTCATTTGCAATAAACAAAACAGGCATTCAAGATTACATTCATTCACAGAATTACCAACAGAGCAATAACTTTTTATGCCAGTACACCTACTTTTTTACTCTTAAGTGTGGATAGTATTGTTCTGAGTGAATAAAGATCTCACTAAAAATGTATAAGCATATTCTGCATGTTTACAATAGCTTCTTCAATCGTAGTTTGAAAATGGCAATTCTCATTAAAAATTATAAATGCATGCAATCAAATCCATACAGGGCTAAAACCCCAGCTGTCTGAAATTAGATTGATATTCTCAGAATTGTTAGCCTTAAAAAAAATAAATCTATTAACAGCATGAGGAACTAACAACAAAATGACTGCTCACAGCATGCAGTGTGTGCATACACATACATATAAGTGCACTGCTCACATTTATTGGGCTGGTTTCCAAGGAGAAGAGCGTGCATGGAGCATTTTTCAAGGTTTTCACGCCCAGCTGAGAGGTCAGTAACTTTGGTGCCTTCATCAGACCCTTTTTCTTTTTATCTTTTCAAATACCCAACCTGTAGCTTTCTGAGATTCATAATTCTCTTTTACTGCAGAAATTATTTGTGAGTGCATTGACTTTTTCCACATCCTCTGTCCTTGCACAGCTACTTAACATTTGCTCAGAGATGTAACAGTGCCTCTTTGTATAGACTGAATACTGGCAAGTTTTGAATCTTACACCAAAGACAGACTTGACACTTATGATTCTCTGTTAAGGGAAAAACTGCTATCATTTTCAGGGTTAAAAGTCACTAACAGATTCATCAAATATCTTCTAAGATGCAAAGATCTCCAAGGGCACCAGCACTACAGATCTGTAAGTAGTTCATTCTCAATCCCGTGAAACATTTGTAAATAAAACCACTGAGAGATGTTCACAGAGTCAGCCTGAGAAATAGCAAAAGCACATACATGTACAGTTTGAAACTCAAATTTGTTAATATGAAAATGGGAGGAGCCACAGAGACAAAAAGCTGGAATCCAAGCTAAAAGAAAGGCAGAGCATGCAAATCTTTAAAGGCGGCATCCTTTAGATTGATTACACTACAATATATTCTTCTAATTTAAAATTAAATTGGATTACAATGAATGATGGGTGTTGCTTTGAAAGCCACATTAGGAATGAAGTACCAAATACCACCTTTTTTACAGCCAAAATCTTAAGACAAACTTGGGTTGAATTCATCAACATCATAATTTTGGGGATGAAAAAGTGAAATGCAAATTTCCAACTGTATTTCTCTGCCAAATCCATATTTGGAGTTCCTACTTGGGGTGGTGGGGAAGAAAAAAACAGGGATGAGATTAAGTTTTATAATTAAATTCAACCATTATGCTCCTTTTTAATTTCTGCACATCTAAATGCAAATTTGCATGCTTTTTCGTATGCATTCTCAGAACTCAAATGACTGTGGAAGTGAGCGCTTACAGAAGTACAGAGTTTGAAAAAACATGGAGTTTAATTTTATGTTTCATTCCTGTCCTGGGACCTTCCTCCTAAAACTCTGTCTTTGTTGTAGTCTTTTATAGCCTGGTCTTTTATAGCCTGTTTATTTCTATTACTAAATTTAAGGAGCGTTAAATAAACCAGAAAACCTCTTAGATGAACTTGAGATCACAGCTGGGTAAAAGCTGAAGACAGAATTTGAAAATGAATGTTTCCAAATGTTTAAATTTTGTCACAGATGCATTTTCATCTTCAGGGGCTGCTACAAACAACCCAAGTAAATAGCAAGCACCACACGCTGCACTGAATGGCTCAGTTTGGGATTTCTGTTACTTTTAAACACACAGCTACTAATTAAAAGTCATCTCACCTCACACTGCTACAGCCCAAAAGGTAAAAAGTCTTCTTTTTTCAAGACACTCCTTCCTTTGGCTACTCCTTCACCTGCTGGCTACTTGTCTTGAGAATGCTCTGTCCAGGTCACCACAAGAGATGAGAGAGGCTTAAGAGGGCACATGCAGAGTCTCCAACCCCAGGCATCCTCTGAGAGCAGGGAATGGATCCAGCTGAAGCTGGATCATGGGGTAGGTGGCTCATCTCACCACCAGTGGACACAAATCCCATCACACACTTTTAAAACTGATTACTGCAATTCTCACACATCAGCACAGCTCTTGTGAACTTGCTTCCTGCCCACATTCTGAGATAATAACTTGCTGCTTCAAAATATTTATGTGTGTGCCAGAGTCCCACTAGAGTAATCCCTACTGTCACACTGCAGTTAGGAGCAAACCTTTGCCCTCAGCAGGGTGGTGCCCAGCTAAGAGCAGGGACTTGCAGTGTCTGGGGACTGGCAGCAGAAGCCAGCAGCTGGATTCCTGCACAAGAGCACAATAATCCTGATGAGGCAGGATGGTACCAAGTGGCCTATCCAAAGACAACCCCTTTGGGATCCCATTGAGGTCTGACAAATATTATAATCTCACACAGTAGCCTTGGAAGGATATTTTATTTTTCTCATACCCAATCTAAACCTCCCCTGGAGCAGCTTGACATTTCTTCTCATTCTGTCATTCATTACCAGGAGCAGAGGCTGACCCTGGCTCATTTCAGGGAGTTGTAGAGAGCAGTAAGGTCCCCCCAAGCCTCCTTTTCTCCAGGCTGAGGTCCCCCAGCTCCTCCTCATCAGACTGGTTCATGCTCCAGCCCCTTCATGCTGTGTCACACACAGGGTTAAAGAGTTGACTCCATTTATGCTCAACATTAGGTCACCAATGAGTTTTCAAGAAAACAGGTTAATGCAGACCTTGTCAGCTTATTTTTCTCAATGGTTGCCAATAACCAATTTACCCTACAGCCCATGATTAATTCTAACCTTAAAGTAAATACCTAGTCAATATGCTTGCAATAGCACAGAGGTTGTTCAGAAACTATTGTTTAACATCCCAAATGAATTGGAAAATCATTTGCATCTTGTTTTACTTTTCAGCAAATTAAACCTTCTCTTCCCAAACCTGTTACCTGTGTACTGTTCAGGGAAATCTGAAAGTGTCTTGCAATGTGGAAAGTATATAAAAGATATGAATGCCTCATCCTGATCCCCCCAAAGTTTTGCTACTTGCTAGTATTTATAAAGATTCCTGGCATCAATCTTTCCTCCTCTAATGAATCTAATAAGTCTGAAATCTTCCTGGATGGGGTATTTCACGCAATTGCCTTGGTTAGAATCAGACCTATAAAGTTTACAAAATGATTCAGGAAATACAATGCAATAAATCAATTCTCTACCTAGTATTACGGAAAGAAAAAATAATTCATATAATAAGGCTGAATGGATGAATTCAGAAATAAACCTGATAGAAGAAATTTAGAATACATTCCTTTATCATATAATTCAATTTGTAGCAGCTTTTTGTCTCACTAAAAATCAGATTTAATGCAGACTATTAAGGTGTCACCTGTAAGAGAAATATCAGTTTAGTCCTTTTTGCAGTAGTGCTACAAATTCTGTTCTGATTCTAAATATTTTGCTACAGGTAAAAAGTTGTTCTGGGGCCATGTGGCTCATTTTGTAATACATGTGAACCCTGACCATGTTTTAAACTAAGTGAATCTATACCATGTAACACGGTCTATCTAAAAGCAGGGATTTAAGAGCCTAGATGTCCTCTGTATTGACACAAATGCTTATTTATGTACTAGAAATCTCTTTTTATGACTGTTGCCTTGGAAACCACTACTAAAAAATGAAAGTTTTGTCTCCAAAGGCAAAACCCTCATAGTATTCAGTTTTCCCAAAGTTTGCTTATCTATTCCTGATCAATCTGGATCACAAAGATTTGCAGTCAAATGTTCCTGGCTTTTAATTCCTCCTTCCTATTCTAAAATGATATCTTGCTGTAAATTTTTTGATTCCAGGTAACAAACAGGAATCAATATTTTATTTCCTGAAAACTCTCACATCAAAGACATATTTACATCCTTAGTCTCAATAGGCTGGAAGACAAAAAGAATACATTCACACAATAATTGACCACTGCATCATAGATATAAAAGTCTATTTTTGCTTAAGATGTATTGTAGATAATTTCCAAAGAAAACATCCAGTTGTACCATTCAGTTTCTGACACCAGGACTAAGACAAAAAAGGGAAGATAAAATTATCAGTTTCCTCTGAGCACTGACAGTGCTGTACTGGGAGATGTGAGGCTAAAAATACCACTATTCAATATGCAGACCCACTCTGTGGATTTCTTGCAGTTACAGGTACGGGGCTGTTACCAATAAAAATCTCTGTGGAGAGGAAACATGAATTCTAAAAGCATAAGAATCTTTGAGAGAACACTGAGGGTTCAGCCTTCACATGTTGAAAACACAGTATGGAAATAAAAAGATGCTATAAAATCCTCTAGTAATACAGGTGGCTTGCTGTTGGGAAGATGTTCACGAGGGGGAAAAAGATCAGTGCCAAAATGATGGGCAGAGAGAGCTGCAAGAGGATTTGGCACCCACTGTGGGCTTCTGGTCCCTTCTGTTACCATGAAACCCTTCCTTCTTTGTGTCCCCACCCTATTTTGGGCAGAGTTGTGCTGAGTCCTTTTAAAAACTGCTGGGGCTTTTGACTTCCTGCTGAGTGTTCCTACAGAGAAGTCTGGTGATCTTGCTCAAGGGGAACAAGACCCCGAGGATGGAGCCCATGGAAGGCCAGAGCATCCCACAGAAACCTGGCAATGCCCAGTTCATACAGTGAGTGTAACACAGAACATGGACTGCAGCTCAGTCTGCCCTCAGGAATGAGGGAAAGACACTTCCCAAGGACCAGAGGTGACAGCAAGATTTGGGCAGGCTCTGCCACAATGACTAAAACAGTCAGTGCAAGGCCAGGAAAGCTGGAGAAAGAATAAATGATTTGAAATGCTTTTCATTTCTCTTATACCTGACTCTGTTGCTTTGAATTCTTCCCATTTACAAAGTGTTTAGTTCATATCATAATGGTACATAGAATTTTCCCTCCTTAGTTTCAATGCTTTTTGATCTTCTTTGAGGGGTTCATGGTCAGATTCACCCTGGATGCCTGGCTGACACAGGGATGTGCCACTGGCCATCTGTGATATTCCCTCCTGCTGGACATGCTCTAGGTACCTGCCCAGCAGCATTTGGCACTTCAGCACCTGGCTGCAGCCTTGGCAGGTTGGAGCAGTTGATCAGAGGCACTTCTGAGTTCTACACCTACAACAGGCTCTCATGTGAACCAGCTGGGTGAACTGACAGGAAAACTGAGAGCATTTCAACAAAGCCTGTTAAAGAATTTTAAAGAAGTCCTTCAGAACAGCTAAAGGTGTTGGAACCCAGAAGCCTGGGAGTTTTAAACTTTCTGTGCTTTCTGGCACTGACCCCCTGGAGAGCACTGCTTTTGACCTGAAGTCTTGGAGAAGGCTTCCAAATTTGAGTGATGGAGTCAGAATCAGAGGTGTGTAGTTAAAATAGAAGTGTGTGATTTCACATGGTGAAGGGTTTTGAATTTGGGGATTTAGAATATAGTAATAGGTGTGGGACAAGATGGAAGTTTTTGGGTGTTGTCTCTTTCTTCATGCTTTCAGGTAGCAGTTTCTGGTTGGACAGTTTGTGCTGCCCTGAGGGTCACAGGGGTTTGGTTATTGGGTCAAAAGTATAAATAATATAGGTGTTAGTTCTTTATTGGACTGTTTAGCTTTAAAAGACCTTGTAACCAGCTAGATTCATCTCCCTTTTTCTTGCTTTTAGCTGTAAGTTAGAAGTGTTGCAAAACTCTCTGTACTATAGATAAGACTTAATAAACAACTAAGCCCGAACACAAAAAATTAGTCTCTTTTGTGATTTGATCCTGACTCTGAAGATGAAAAAGAATACAAGCCACTAACACAAAGGAAAAAAGGAATATATCATGGCACTGTTTGTTTTTTTCACAACAGCACTTCCTGATTAAAAGCAGCTTCAGCCATGATGAACAGGGCAGGCACTAACTACTCTGTAAAATTAAATGTTCTATGTTGGTATCCAGCAGAAAATTACAGGACAAATAATTACTGAAAGCCTCCAATTATCATTTGGTATCTTTCCTGATCCTCACTGGGAGGGGGGCTGCCGGGGTCAGAGCTCAGACTGTCCCTCTGTCCTGTCCCTGGGGCATTGGTGCCAGCTGAGCTCCTCACACGGGCGAGGCTCAGCCCTCCTGTGAGAGCCTGTTAAACTGCAGGGACGTCTGTTTTCCCTTTCAAGCTTCTTACCAAGAAGCACTGTGAAGCAGAAGGGGTTTTGAGAACTAAATGAAGAAATCTCTACTATAAAGAAAAATCTGGGGTCTTTTTTTCCCCCCAGCTTGCGTATTAAAACCAATAGAAAACCTTGCAAAGTGACTTGTTCTCCTCTAAGTCAGCTTGCAGTTCTGTACAGAGCTTCTAAGAAATGGAAGTTGCAGCAAAGTTATCAGAACACTTCTATTTTAGGCCTAAACAAAAAGTAAATATATATTCTACATATATAAATATATAAGATCCATAATGCCATTACAGTATCTACATTGAATTCAGTAGATGCAGCACAATACTGCAGTACAGAGAAATTAGATGAATTCCTTATTTTGGCCATACATCACTTTTAAAAGTGAAATAGAAAAAAAAGGGTGAAATAAATTATTTAATGTTCATTTATCTTCTCTATTACAATTCTGTCACTGTGCCCTATCATGGGAATATACAAATTCTGCACATTTTGTAAGAGTAGTAATGAGAATGCATTCCTCCTCTGAAATAAGAGTTTAAATGATACATATGAAAGTTACTCAAAAATCTTGCAATTAGCTATTGTGATAATAAGTGGACCTGAAATGTAGTTTGGTATCAGGAAAAAAAATGGTGTATTGAGACTTGTAATTTGAACAAGCTTCTTCGTGTTCAAGAGATTCTTCACTTACTGGAAACCTCCTCTACAGCACCACAAACCAAAAAACCCACCCCAACTCTCCTCACCCAAATCCCATTTGCCATTGCAGCAGTTTATTTGCATCACATAAGGAATTAAGTGTTAATGAACTGACCTAAAGGAAGGTCCTACATGTCCAGCTAGAAGGTAAACTTCAGCAAAACAATTAAAATTCTCATTTATGAATGCAAGCCTTAACAGCATGCTTCCAACACTGAAGCTGGTAAGATTCTCTCCTCTCCCATCTCTCTTTTCCAAACATGTCCTTGTAAAGGAACACAAATTGCCAGAAGAGGAAACAACGTGGGAAAAGACCCTCCACAGCCAACAGAACTGCAAAGAACAAAAAAGGTCTCCCACTTACACTTGCACATTTGCTTAAAATAAACTTTTGCTGAAGTTTATTACACATCCTTTAGCCAAAAATCAAAACAACTTCCCTTAGCACTGCCAGTGTGTTCACTGAATCACACGACTGAGAAGGGAACAAAGCCAAATTCCAGTTCTTCTATGGCACAGACAAATCTGAAACTGGGATAAAAGAGGCACCAGGCAGTCAGCTGTTCAAATTAGATAAGAAAACTCACACTTGTAGTGTAGGCAGCTTCGGGGTCATCCTCCAGCACCCGTGACAAGCCAAAATCGGAGACTTTGCACATGAGGTTGCTGTTGACCAGGATGTTGCGGGCTGCCAGGTCCCGGTGCACGTAGCCCATGTCCGACAGGTACTTCATGCCAGAGGCAATCCCCCGCAGCATTCCAACCAGCTGGATCACTGTGAAGTGCCCATCGTGCTTCTGCAAGGGAAGAAACAACACAGCTACTTCCCATTTATTGCATTCCAATGAGATGAACCCCAGCTCTTATTTAAAATGCTTTTGTCACCTATCCAGCAAGGCTGCCCACTTGCAAGCTTTTTTTTTCAAGGACTTGTGTTGCTTGGCAGTGCATCCCATCACATCTCTCATTGTGCAGCTTATCCCCCTTTCCTCCACATTTTCACACATTTCACAATCTTCCTACTGACAGCATTTAATTGCTTTCACACTTGGCTACTACAAACTCCTTCCCCAACATTATTTTTAGTGCAAGAATTGAGAAAGGACACAAAACTCCTCACCTATTATCCATGGCCTCAACAAACAAAGAAGCCTCTTTTTATTGTTTCAGCCTTGAGATACTGCTGTTACCTTGCTTTTATGGTATTTTTTTGAGGAGGGTTTGTTTGTTTAAAAAAATTCCCAAAATAACCTGAGAAAAGTTTGGGGCTTTACCTCATGCTGCTTGTGCACCTAACACCTAATCTCTGAACATCAGATTAAAAAGGAGATTTGGGGTGGAATTCATGGGTTATGTAGCTTTGCCAAAATTCTCCTGGCAGATTAAGGTTAAGATCAGAGCCATGAATGCATTAAACTGCTTAACACCTTCTGAAAAGTTGGAGTTGAACACATAAATAAGAGTTATGCCATTAACTGTGCTTGCCCAGCTGGGCAGCCTTGCTGGGCCTCAGTTTCTCCATCTGCAGCACCAAAGTCAACACTTCTTTATGTCCTGCATCAGACAGCTCCTGAATTGTGGCAGTGGGGACCTGCACAGAAATGTGATTGCAGGCTCTTTGTCTTATTTAGGCTTGCTCTAGCTACCACTCACAGCAGACTGCCTGCAGAAGTATTTTTGTGACCTCAACCGGCAGACATTTAGCTTCTCATGGATTATTCAGTGACCCAGGCTTTTTATGTTCGAAGGAACAGCCAAACAAAAACAACTCCTGCAAACAAGTTAGCTTTCCATTTTCTCTTTCAACACTTTCAGCACTGGGCTACAGAGAAATAACAGGTTTTGATCAGCATTCAGGACACTTCTATTGCTTAGCTCATGCATTTAAGCAAGATGATTTTTATAGGAGAGAAACTTACAGGAAGTTCAGCAAATTCATTAGATTCAGCAAAGCAACAGGCTGAACGATGCTGAGCTTTTATCCCTGGTCAGCAAAGTATTTCAGCATTCCCATAATGAGTTGATGATTTGGGGCCTATATCAAGCTTGTCAGGACATGAACATTTAAAGACTATAACAAAAATCAGAAAGAAAATGGTAGAAGAAGATACCAACACACCTTGCCAGCTAGAAGATGTCACTGCCTTATTACAGTACTCAGCAACACTTGTATTTAAGGAGACGTGCCAAACACCACAGCCACCTCCCAAGAAAGCACATTTAATGACACTTCTTTGAAGCCAGCTATTTACAACTGATTTAGAGCATTTTTTTCCCCTTGAATGTGTCAGTGTCTTATGTCAGGGCATCCCCAATCTCCACACCAAATCGCAGGCAGCTCTCCCCAGGTGATCAAGCCACACTTTGCCTCATTGTCACCATCAAAGCCACCTATGAGCAGCTGGTTCTGCAGAGGACACTCAGGTGAGGGTCATCACAACTGTGACGAGTCCCAAACTACCAGTGACACATATTTTAAATAAACTCATTCCATCCAGCAATTAAGCAGAGACAAAAGATTATGTTCCTAACTACTTTCAGCTGCTTCCTCTAAAGGAAGGACAGGAATTCCAGCCAGTATTTTTGTAATGAGGCAATACGGGATTTGCCTTATATTTACTAATTCTAATTGTTCAGTTCATTAAAAAATTACGAAGTTGGTTGCCAACAGTTAATACTCTTCACATTATCATGTATGGATTACTTTTTTCAGCTAACTGTAGAATTAGGATTTGGAACAAAATGCCAGCACCTGACTTTTGCAAAATGACCATTCAAGCCCCTCTCTAGCCCCACAACAACCCCTCAAACCCCTAGATTTTACCTCCTCCTTATCCTCCTTACCAGCTCCACTTTTTCAACAAACCTCAGTCATCTGCAGCATGTCCCTTAACCTTTTGTCTTCTTGGACTGCAAGCATTCATTCCTCCTGTTTTTTAATTTCTGCTCTTTCAAATCTAGACCACGCTTGGGTGATTTTTCATAAAACACAACCTTTTGTCTGCTCCTGCCAAGTCTCAGTACTTGCCCTACCAGTATAGCTGTAATGCCGGAGTTTAAAACAATCTCATGCTTTTGCCATTCTCTATGTCCTTCTTTAAACCTTTTTTGGGCTTCTGCCTTGACACAAAAAGTTAAAGTTTCTTATCTTCACTATTAAAGAAATGACAGACCTGCTAATATACCAGCTGCAATTTCATTCTGTTCTCCTTCTGTATATTTCTCAGAATCCTCTGCTGCATCTGTTCTCCTCTCTTTTCTTAGGCTTGGTTTTATATTTTTTCACTGCCAGCCTTGCAGTTGGACCAACTACATTTTTTTTTACTGTCAGCAGCAGAGTCTTTTCTCAATCAAATCTCTTTGTAATCATTTCTGCATCAGTTTCCATGCCAGCTGTATCCCCTTGCAATCTATAAACTGTTATCTTTCAATACATCAACTTTTTTTTTGGATGTAAGCTGCTCGGGATACAGACTATGAGCTATATTTAACCTTTGGAAAACTCAGCTGGGTTGATGAAATTATAGCAGGTAGAATCTGGCCTTATATTTTCAGCATTTTTAAGTCCTCAGGTACAATCCTTTGGCAACTTTCCACTATCTTGTTTCATTCACTTGGCATATAGGGAAATAAAATGCTCATCTGACTGATAGGATGGTTGTTACCCAGGGCTTTATTCTGATTCCCATAGCTTAGATTTGAAATATTTTTTTATAGGATTCCCATTGGGCTATTAAGGGTGCTAATCAATACTGGCAGCAATTCAGACCTCAGTGGACTCACCACATTTATCCTATCATCCCATTAAATTTTAATCAAGTGTTGATGGCTTTGCTAAATAAACTTTTCTCAACAGCTGGGTATAGATGCAATACCTGAGTAGTTGCTCTTGCATTTATGCAGCCTTTAAAAATGCCCTGAAAAAATGATTTTTACTCAGCTACAGTTTGCTTTTCAGACCCTTATGTAAGTGAAATATTCTCCTCATGTTACAGACATTTCAAGAGCACTAACATTTAATGGGCTGCTGAAGAGGGTCAGTTACTCTAGGGGAGGAAGGAGGATATCCAGAGTTTCTCTCATTGCATTTTGCCCTCCAGTTTTCAGCTCCAGTGCCCAGTTTGGTGCTTTTCAGAAAGCCTGTGGAATTTTTCTTCTTCTTCAGATTTTTTCCATTTCACTACTCAGTAATCTTTTGAAGGCGTGGCCACTGGATTTTTCTGTATTGTTTCTGGAGTTCCATCTATTCCAAAATCCACTTCCTTATGTGCCAAATGAGTCAGAACACTTTTAGGCCTTTATCCTCTGTGCAGGATTTGCTACAGGTCTAAATATTTTGCAGCAGATTATTTAGATCTCGTTTTAGATGGAGACCAGCACTGAAAATGGTGTGTCTGTGTCTAACTTAGATCATATTCATCACTGACTTCCTACTGGTCACTGGGTGAAAGATGCAGTTTTTGTTATGCATTTATTGTTACAGTTTTACTGTGCAAAGTAAATGGTAGAACTTTGTCAAGATAAATCTTCCAAAATTCAAGTGCCAGCTTGGTATTTCTTGCAAGTGTAACTCATGCTTCAAACTATCATATGTGTCAGACCAAAGTTTATATTTTTGGTACTAAATGAGGTCAGCTGCTAATTTCTTCTTCATTCAACTGTTGACAGAGTTCCATGCAGACTTAGTTATTATTAATAGATTCCATTAGTTCAATTGAATATAATTACTTTAGCTCATTTTAAATGCTAATGAGCAATCCTACACAGAGTGCAGAACAGCCCTACCCAAATTCCATTCCCTCCACACAGGATGTAGCCAATACAGCAGAAATTTCATGAAGACCAGATTTCTCTGGCTGCTCACAAGGATCTCATGTGAGAGAGTTTTAAAGCTTTACTGAGGCCAAAGTTTATGAGATCAGCTGTTTCTCCCACAGCCACAAAGCCTGAGCCCTGCTACAAAAGGAAACCAGATCTGTTTGACAGAATCAGCTCTTGACAAATCCATGTTGGCTCACACTTATCTCACTGTTATCTTTGAGATGTTTGGACTTTGTTTGATAATTTGTTCCAGAAATCTTACAGCAGTTGACATTAAGCTGACTGGCCTGTAATTTCTTGGCTTCTTTTTTCCTCTCTTCTAAAAGACACTGGCTCTGTTCTGATCTTCTGATTTCTCATTCTTGACAAATTTCTCATTCGTGACAAATTCATGAAAAGCATGCTGACGGAGTCCACATTACCTTTCAAACTCTTTTTGCCTTCAAATACAAAACCATTTATAATAAATTTCTTGTTGCTCGGTACTAAGAATATCTATGGCATGTAATATCTAAGTAAGAATATCTACATATTAAAAATGCTCAGCATTTCTAAATTAACTTCTCCCAGCAGCATCAGAAATTATGTTTATACATCATTTAGGAGGGTAAAACATTGCTTGAGAACAAATGCTGTGTCTGTAGCACCAGTGACAGCTTCTCAGTGCAATCTTGGATCACTTAAATACATGCTGCTTACAATTTCATTTCATTATTAAGGGAATGCATTCTTTCAAATTCACTTTGTAATTGCTCAATCTGATTTTAGTTAAAAAAAAAAAAAAAAAGTTATCATCAGTTTCCAGGTTTCCAGTGCAGGTTTTGTCTTTTACAGACTGATTTTTGAAAGCAAAATGCCATCTTTACCCTGCCAGGAAAGGAATGTGCCTCCAATAAATTCAAGTGCACATGAATGCTGTGTGGGAAAGCAAAATAAGGAATATTAGTTATTAGCTGTAATGGTGTTGCTTCTCTGAATGCAGATGAATAATAACAGGAACCATTAAACTTAGGAAACGCTATCTGGCTTTTTTTCCCCACAGCTTACTCTGTCTGGTGAGGCCATGTTAGATGGATATACAAGACACACTTTACAACATTGTTTTGTAGAATTTGCTGCAAGTGTTCATTTTTGTCTTCTCTCCCCTTCCCCCCAAACCTGCTAAATGTGTCTGCCACAGCATCTAAACTGTAGCTGAAAAAAGGGTGAGTGTGATGGCAAAGCTGCTCTGAGAATACTTCATAACGATTACTGCAAGAAAGAGTAATATATCACAATATTTTCTCCATCTAGTAACACTTATCTCAGCCTCTGCCAGGCCAGCCTTGAGGGATTAAAACTTGAAGCTAAATTCCAGGGTCTCATTTGCTGTACACTCTGCTGCAGTTGGTGCTCTAAGGCAATTAAGCATATTTCTTATAGACTCTTTTGAAAGAAAAAAAAAAAAGTGTGGCAGCATTTTCACTTCCTATGCTTGCCTGTATATAAATCTAACTTTTTTCCCACAAGTATTTTAATTTTTCTGAAGTGAATAGAAATATATCAGCACCAGTAGGAAGAGGAGAATTACAATGGCAAATAGTAACAATGAAGAAAGCAAGGTGGTGCTGTGATTACCTCAGGTAAATACATCCCTTCCTTTTACAGCTCTGAGATTCACAAAACTGGGGAAGAAACCTAAACATCTCTGTCTATTCAGCACACCTTGGATACTGAGCAGGAACAAAGCTCTGGTAGCCTGCAGATGCAGAGAAATACTGAAAGAAGTCCAGTCTTCTGGTGATATTCTTTGGTTTATTTTATGTGATTCTGTGTAGCCAACCACAAACCTCCTCCAAAAAGCAGCTTCCAGACATGCTCCTTTTCTGTGTTTAAATCCATGCCCACACTGCCTGATGCAGCAGGAGGTGAGCACAGAACACAGCCAGCACAGAGCTCACCAGGAATCTTTCTCCCAAGAAGCCACCTCACCTCCTAATCAACCTGTTCCTCTCCATGTGCTGATAAATCCAATTATTTTAGCCAAGAATGACCCCTTAAATGGAGCTGTGAAAACAAAATGGAGCAGATGAGATTTTAATTTGAACAGCCCCATGAATCAGCGAGGCAGAGGCTTAGAGAGTGGGCTGAGTGGGGGACGGAGTGTCAGGGTGAAAAAAACAACCTTGGGGAAAGGACTTTTATAGGAATTATTGCCATCATCTCATAGGCTTGTGTCCAACAGCCATCTCCAACCCACAGCAGGGCAAACTGCCAAGCTGCTTGCTAAAAAGTTTTTGTGGGTTTTCAGCCTTTTTTCTCTAGTTTGTGGTTGTTATGCATCTCTTCCAGTTGTCTTTCTTGTTGTCTCTTCTGCAGCCTGTAGCCACAAGCCCAAGCAAACACATCTGACTGCAACTACCCTGTCTAATCACTAACATCTTTCCATCAATGGAGAGCTGCCCTTTCAACCCTCTTGCCTTTATTATTTGCCTCATATGCCTGCAGAATAAGTGATTGCTGAGATCTCCATGACCCAGGCAGGTGACTAAAATGTAAAGACAATGTGTCCCATCCAAAGTCTGTGTGAAGCTAATAACAGGAAATTTTACCTGGGTCTCCTCAGTTCCCAAGGGTTAGCCACTTTCTTTCCAAGCACAGATTTCCTCTGTCTGGAAGCTGTTGGTGTAATGCTGAAAGAGGCTTCTAGCCCCTGAGGAAATACTTAGCTGGAAACCCACATCCTTTTTCAGAGAAATCTCTCCAAGTGTTACCAGAAATGAAGCCACATGACCCTCAATTCTGGTCAGACAACTGTTTCATTGATGGCAAATTCCAGGTATACTTTTGTGGGATGATTAACCTACATGTCTCAATCTCATCTGATAAAAACCTCCCAAACAACACTACAAAAAACTTTCATCTTTTGTAAATGAGTTTTATATAATTGCAAAAATAATGCAGTATTTCTGAAGAAAATTCAGTGTCAAGTGTACCCAGCAATTTAGGATGTCTGATGATGCACAATCACTGAAATTAATTACCATCATCTTACAAAATTGGTTCTAATTAGCTGATGCCTTCCCACTAGAATATCTCTGAAGCAGCTTCATATTGCAAATCCATGCCAATGATTTTTACCCAAAAGCTCAAACTTAGCAGCCAGCATACAGGATACTTTGTGGGGTGGAAAAGACATAATTCAGTTGAACTTGCTGTTAAATCCATAAAATAAATAGCAGAAAGTGGACACTGCTATCTGTAAAGCAAGGAAGCAAGGGCTATTTAGATTTTAGGGGTGAGAAATTAAAGGGTGGGGGAGGCTTCTGATTCTTGACACAACCTGTAGTGGCATGAAAGCAAATATCTCACCAGGGCTGTGAGAAGGGTGGTGGCAAATGGAATTCTTTCTCTGGAATACTCTCACATGGTTAACTACAGAATCTCACTTGGAATTTGTAAGACTGACCCACTTTTGCAGGCTTTTGGAGAAAGACAGATGCAGGGATGTGCTGGGGAATTTTTGCTGGTTGTGATATGTGGGGAAATATTTCTTATGGTAAGGAACGGATTTTTTTCCCCCTCTGTGTAAAAACACTTTGCACTGGGACAACTGATTCCTTTAAATAATAAGAAAGACAGACTATGTGATAAGCCCTTCCAAATCCCACAACATTTATTATAGTCACTGAATGCCTTTCATTAGGATTGCTAAAGATAAAGACTCTCTGCTTCTTTGTATCTTCACAAAAGCTTTTAAAAATGTGGACTTATATCTGCAGGAAGCAACTGTTATTAATGAAGCAGCTGGATTTCTTTTTAAATAGGTTACTTTGCAGCTATTTGATCTGCTAATTATAAATAGAAATGCTGACATATATCTACAGTGCTTTGGGATGTTGAATATTATCTAAAGTACATTTAAAAAGCATTTTAGAAGAATAACCCATATCTGAAGTGTGAACTGAAGCTGTAAAATAATATACATGAAAAACAGCTGCAGAAATTATTAGCTCACATTTCCCCCCAGCAGCTCTGCTTCCAAATATATCCAATGCAATGTGAGAAGCATTGCTCCACAGTAACATCATAATTCTGCTGATGCCACTTTCTATTAAAGTATCTTAATAAGTAGAAACTGTTCTGATAAATGAATGCATGTGAAATAAACCTGGAATATAGATATCACACCAAAGCAGTTAAGAGAAAGGTAATTCTCTCTCATGAATGATTTCAGGACTTGGTTCTATTCTCTTCCATGAAATTCTCCACACACATACACAAGCACAGAACAATGTTTCAGGCCCAGACAAATCTTCCTGGGGCACTGCTGGAAAATAACAGAGCAGGGAAGCTGCAGGTACTCAAATCAGGGGCAGTTCCTGTGCTGCAGATGGATAGAGAGATGAGCCAGAGTAATTTTTAAAAACTACCCAGTGTCCAAGACATGAATGATATCAAACTCTCAATTTTGAGAACTCGGTAAATTCTCACAGGAAACTGTTTCTGACAACATTACAGATATCTGTCATATGTCTTGACAATGGAAAATAAAAAATTATTTGGGAGAGTCAGTGGGGAGGAGAGCAAGGAAATGTCAGAGAAAAATTACTGAGGAATAACCAAAATCAAAAAGTGAAGAGAATCAGTGTCTAGAGGTGTCTGACAATGGCTCTACTCTCAGGGCTGCATGCCTTGCTCCACGTGCTCTTCTCCTGTGGCTTCCCCTCTTCCCAACAAGTACTGTCTGCATGACTTTCTCCCCTCTCACATAAATCTTCCAGAAGTGTTGGCTGCTTTTCCCTCCTGCTTATTCACTTTTTTTCCCTCTAACCTGTTCCTTCTTCCTGCTACCAAAGAAGAACCTTCAATCACCATCACCAAGATTTTCACACCATTATTTCCACAACTCCCTGTTGAACATCTCTCTTTTGGGATACCCTTTCAAACAAGTTCCCAAACCCACTGACTTCCCACAAGGCCAGATTTACTATTCTGCAGGATGGAAATGGCAAGGCACTGGGCTACTGAGGGCTGCTGTTTACTTTTTAAGACAAATCTGAAATAGTTGAGATTAAAAGAGACTATTTTAGGATAAATAC
>VXBI01008828.1:178898-254965 GCA_013397375.1 Toxostoma redivivum | reverse complement strand
GGGGAGGGGTGTCATCCTTTCCTTTTACATTTCCGAAAAGAATCAAACACAATTTTGCCAGCATATTACTGACATTTTCTGTAGCCCTTCTTTAATGTTTACTAAGGACCTTTGGGGGTTAATTAATGCCAGGACATTTCACCCATGAACTGTTTTCTAATTCAGTTTGTTAAATGCAAGTAGCCATAAATATTATAAATCAATTACTGAGTATATTCTATGCTTCACCAACCAAAAAAATCATAACAGAGTATTTTTGAAGGTGATTGAGAAAAATGAACCACTTCCATAAGGCCAGGCATTTATGCTTCAATTTATCTTTTCTTTCACAAAAACACAATTTGAAATACATTTTGCTAAATACAGGAACTACTTTTGTAGAAAAAAATAAATTACATTCTGAAGTTTAAATCTTCTTTTTTCCTAGCCATGCTCTAATGTATTACTGTACCTCAGAAACATACCCTGGGGAAAAGGCTTCTATTCTTCACTAAAATCCATGAATAACATTAGGTAGAAATTAATTTCTGATAAATGATTTAAAATCTTAACCTAGAGTGGTTTCTGATTCAAATGTCATCAGAAAATGGCACCTCACCCGCAGGAAGGAGTCAAGGGATCCGTTCTCCATGTATTCAACTACAATCATTACTGGTCTGCCTGCAAAACACCAAAGAGACACATTAGGATTATGGATAAATTATGGGGCTTTTACAATTCTAGCTGTTCAGGGGTTATTAACAGTAGATGAATATATAAAATATTTCCAAAATTCTAATTTGTATCGCAAACACAATTCACTGTGTTACTCCCTAAGANTTTTTGTTTTGTTTTGTTTTGGTTCTTCCTGGATTAGCTGAATGCACATCATTCACTTTGGTGTGTTCTCCCTTAAAAATGATCAAAAAAGCGCCTGCTATCTCCAAATAGCAAAACTTGCTGTGTAATATTTTGGAATGTATCCAAATTAAGGCAAAACCCAAATATTCATAAGCCATGTCCAAGTAATTACAAACTGAGGGTCCTAATTTTCCTCTCAAAGAAAATATCTCAGTGATTTAGGAACATAGGAGATAGATAGAATGGGATGTCACAAAGAAATCTCTCCTAGATATGTTGTGTGCATTGGGTGTGTATAATCCAGAAAAACTCTGAATTCATATGTTTGTAAATACCTAAAATATACACAGTGTTACTCAAATCAACTTTTTCCTCAACCAGCACAGTCCCAGGGTGGTACCATATCCAAACTGAAGCAGAACAAGACATTATATTTAATTCTTGAAAGGATATCCAAATCTGAAGATACACTTTGAAGTGTGTACTTAACTTAAACAGCATCTCACTGCTGGTAGCCTTTAAAAAAACAAATGCTTGACAGGAGAGGGGCAACCAGGCTGCACAGCAATTCTTAGAAATATTAATATAACAAAGCAGCCATTCTATAGAAAAAATTAATAAAGAGGAATGTTAAAAAGATTAAGAAGTAGGTGAAAGGTCTTAAAATGGCAGATTTTTCTTTTCCTGGGAATGCCCATCTCTTTGGAGTTTGTAGGAAACCAGAGCTATGCCAAGTGGTGACACTGTCCACTGTCCACCACTTCACTTCCTCAATTCCACACTAGCTGGGCCAATATTTTTCAAGCTCTAAAGAAGACTCTCTCATAATTTTTATTTTTCTCTTCTGCTCAAATTATGTTTGTGATTTTTTGGATGAGAGGATGACAAACAAACACTGATAAAGTGTAGAAGGGCATTTTGATTGTTCCAGCACAATTGTCCATTTCTGTTCAGTTTGCTTAACAGTGGAAGTGTTAATTAAATTGTCCAGAATGTACAACAGGCCACAGCCAGGATTTTTCCCAAGCTGTTACAGTTAAGCTTCAATCTAAAAAAGTGAATAATCCATTTCTGTGTTTGCTCCAGCATGCTGACCCAGAGTTTTGGGTTCCTGGTGATGCCCATTCACAGAGCTTAGTCTGGTCTTTCTGTAGCTCCTATCAATATTCCCTCATTTCCTCTAATAAAATTCGTGATTATTTCTGTATTGACTCTCATGTTCACATCTTCAATGAATAAAACACTTCATAATTTTGTCACAATACTAGAATGTTTTTGAGTGTGAAAATTCCCAGGTGCCTTGATATTCTTTTTGGATAGCCCTTGCAAGTGAAGAATAACCAGCTTCTTTCATTTTAACTGACTGTTTAGTCTCAGCTGTTGATGTGCATCTGCCACCAATGAATTATATTCATCTGCACCCATTGGTTATACCCTGGTTTTGTATTTTAAACTTAGAAATGCATCACTTTTAAGCTCCAAGAGATCAGAGCATTTTAAAAATTCTTGTTTCCTTTAGTTCAGTTTGCTAATGATGACTGGTTGTACAGCTCACTCTCTTTAGTTTCAAGCACATGAATGCCCCAGATTCCTTTACCTTTATCATTTCCTTACTGTCATAGGGCTGACATCTCCACATGAAAGGAAAATCCTATACTTTAGAGAAGTAAACAAACTGCAGCCTGATGCTAGAGAATCTTACACTGTGAAAAACCCTCTTGAGCAAGTAGTAATTTCTGAATTGATGCAGACAATAGCATTTTTCAATAAATAAGGGTGTAAAGCTGACTTTCAGATGGCATATTTGGTCAGGTAGAAGTTACCCAGAAATTTCTGGATAAATCAACAACTAAAGCACCTGTACAGAAAATTTGCATTTGAAGGGAAGGACAAATGGAACTTTGAAACAGCACCCCTGGTTTTCTCTGAGTATTCCTTTAGCACTCTCCACTTTCCAGAAGCTGTAGTGTTCTCTAGAGGTTCACAGGCTCTCATTGCAGCTTTTATGCTCCTTAGATTCATATCCTTCAACACAAATTGTTTTCATACTTGCTAAACAGAACTATTAATTCTTCTACATTCTCTCACAAAATATTCCTCCCTCTAAAAAAAAAAAAAACCCTGTGCTTCCTTTTGGCCAGAACCTATGCCCCTAGGTTAAAGTAACTATGAAATATATTTATATGCATTAATCTGTGGATTTAAAGAAGAGATTTTGCTATTTTTTTCCACTGGACAATGAGGTTTTAAACAACTCAACTTGAATGACTTGAAATGACATACCTTAACACAAAACTGACCCTTCCAAGTGACAGCACAGGAATGGCACTAAATACAACCCTAAAAAGCAGCATTTTCCTTCTAAAAGGGTGCTGTATATCAGAAAATTAGCATATCATCAGTAAATTTAGTCACTCAGGCTGATAGCTTCCCACTGACTCAGCCTGTATCACTTGACATGCTACCTAAATTTCAAATGAAATCGAAGTGAGATTGTGTCAAGACACCATGAAAACAAACCTGGCTCTATCACTTGGTTATCTCAAGCAAAAATCTTTAATCTGGACACAAACCCAAATTCTCAAATAATCCAGTCTTTAGTGTGATAGCACTTGATAAAAGCCACCTGATTTTGGCTGCAACTTTAATGTATCCCTAGAGCTATTTATGTATTCCAAGCCAGACTGTGACAGTGATATTTTTAGTCAGCACAGTATTTGTCTTTGGAGCACCTGTAGATTAAAAATGTCTCAGCTGTCATTAGGGTGGCTTGAAGATATTGTAAAAAAACTCTGGTACAGAGTAGAATCCAGTGGGAACTTTTATCATCAAAGTGGCAAGGCTGGCCCTATGGCCAGTATGTTATCCTTTACACAGCAGTGCAATTTGAGTCCAGAAAAACCTGTATGTGCTGGACCCCTGTACAAACACAAAATACTGCTTTAGTTTTAAAGAGGGCTACAAAACTGACACTTCAAAAATATTGAGAGATTTCTAAATTAGTGTAGTGTTTGCATCTAAATAATTAAAACGAAATAAAAATTCACGTTGTTCTCATGGTACTGAGAATTCTTCATCCTCAAAACAAGAACAGGGATGAATAGATGGGAGCAGAGCAGAGAAATCTCTGAGACAGAGAAGCAAGCTTTGATTATTTTATCAAGGGGTAGGCTGATGCAATGCTGGAAGGCATTGAATTGTTTCCCCAGGATTGCTTAGAGCACAAAAGATGGAGAATGAACAGCTCTGAGGACAAAGAGCAGATACAGATGGCAGTGAAGACACTGCTGGGAGTGACAATGACCCCACAAATGGCTGCACCTCCTGGGACAGGGGCACACCCAATCTCCAAAGAATGCCCAGTCCAGGGAAGTGTTTCCACATGGATCCAGGAAGAGGTACAGGAGAAGGATCTGAAGAACTGAGTTCATTTTACAGTCACGAGGAACACAAGAGAAGGAATTGAAAAAGGACACTGGAAAAAGGGTTAGCAGAGGAACCAAGGAGCTAAAAATGGCAGGTGGGGCTGGAGGAGAGCACACAGCTTCTCGTTTGAATTGGGGAGGATGAAATAAAAATGTTTGAAGATGGATTTGATGATCAAATCAGTCAAACAAATCAGACTTGCAGCAGTTTTAGATGCTTAGCACTGCTGGAGTGGGGAGCACTGTGAGAAAACAGACTTTTTAAAGCAGAGGAATTATAGAGTGTCCTGAGGCAATAGGTTTGAACCCTAAATACAGATTTTACACACTACATCTATCACATTTATAATTTGCAGCACACTATAACAGATGTATCATTCTACTACATAGTTAAGATAACAACATGAAATAATAACTGTATTTTTACATGAGACATACACTGATACCACTCCCACATTCTCTGTTCTCAGATTTTTTGTGAAAGCATAAATATTCCCACCCCAGACATGTGTGGGATATTGTCTAAAGCAGTTTTCCCTCCTTGCATGTGGAGTAACTGTGGCTCTGGGAGATTTCAGAGATTTCCATTTCAGAGTTCCATCATCTCAGAAAGCCACACTGAACACACAGGAGCAGTACTGGGGCTTGGCATGATGCAGGAAAAGGACAGCAATTCAATTTATCACAACTGAGATGAATCTATAGAAGGTGCAGGGGCTGTTCTCTGTTTTGAGGCAACTCCCACCCTGACTGGTGGACTGACTGGTTTTGACAACTTTCCCTAAGAAAGTTCTTCACTGAAGTTCTCCCACTCAGCTGTACTGCAGTGCCACTCAAACAAACCAGTGAAAATGACAAACAACTTGTATTGATGTCATGCCACCTCAGAATATGCTGCAATTTTGTATTTTCCATTGATCAATCTGCTTGACATTTTTTTAATATGCAGGAATGCAAGAAGAAAAAAAAAAACAACAACGCCATACATTGCCAAATAGTGTAAAATACCGATTAAATCTAAAATTCACATTGTATATATTTTTAGTTTTCTATTTTTTTTCCCACAATACAAGATTTTGATAGCATGCAATTTAATTGAGTGCCAGAGTGATGAATAAGGAGGAGAATCTGAAGTGTCATATCAATGACAAAATATTCAGCCTGTTGTCTCCTGCTGTCATTTTAAATAATGCAGCAAAGCCTCCTTTAATGAATGTTTTATGTAAGATTAATCCTCCAAAAAGAATAGTTAGCACATGTTCTTTTTCTACAGACTTAGAATGAAATCTCTAATACCAATTATGGGGATAGATTTGTTAACATAAACACATGATACCCATTTTTTTCACTTAAAACAGCACAGCTTGGCACCTGTTCCCTGGTTCAGACTAGAAAATATTGCTCCACCACTTCTGCAGATCAGAATGCACCTGGCTCAGGAAATCACCTCCCTATCAGGCATCTTTTCATTCCAAGGCCATGTTCTGCTGTTGCTTGCCCAGGGATTTATCTCCTGCTAAAGCCAGAGAGATAAAACAGCCCCAAACACAGGAGCACACCCACAGTGAGGGCTGTGCCTTCCACACTCCCACAGCACTCAGAGCACTCCCAGGGAAACCCAAGGGGATGCCCAGGCCTTGGGAGGCACTCCTGGAGCTCACACTGCTCCATTCATCACACACTCCTTCAAACCAGAGAGCCACTGCAGCTGCTTCTCTTCTGGCATGACTAAAAATGCATTTGTATGCACCAGAAAGGAATTATTTTCAGTGAATAAAAAGTATTTTTCCATAATAAAAAACAGAGGAAAAAAGAAGAACTGAAGATTATTTAAAAAAAGAATTAAAAATAATTCTGCCACTTTGCATTTCTGGTTTTGCATTGCTAGTCCACATCAATTCACATGAAGCCAATGTGAATTTTATTGCAAGCCACCACACTTGAATTATTGACTCACACGACAGAAGGTCCCTGACTAAGACCTGTGTCCAAACAGCCTCAAAAAATAGAAGTTGCAGTTCCAAACTCCTTTTTGAGAGTTTAAAAGCCAGAATTTGCATACAGGATGGGACAACATATTTACATCTTGCTGCCACAGGAAATCACATAGATATAACCTATTTATCTTGTTGCTAGAGCACTTTGGTTTTTCTCCTGTCTATATACCAAATATCATTAGTTAAGTTAGTTTACTCAGGGGAAGATGCTTCTGCAAAATCATTTAGTAACAATTCAAACCACATGAATGACCATGAGATACTGTTTGAATGTTAGTAAGGTAGGGGCACACAGCTATCACTGCTACCTGAAGATTTATTGTATCCCCACAATCTGAAAACTTTTCATAACATACACCTGTTCTCTGAGCTCTTTTCCTGTAATTATACATTAAATACTTTTCCAATTACTCCCCTGTGACCCACTGGGAAGAATTTATCCCTGTTGGTGTGTTCTGGAAGCCAGGAAAAGTCTGTATGTATATTTATAAAACACCTTCTGGCCCTCCCCTCGTGTTGCAGGCAGCACTGCAAGTGGCTCCCCTGGTTCCTCACATGACAAAGGGAGAATGTGCTTTGGACAGCAGAAATCTGAGCAGTCCTGCTGCTCCTGCAAACCCTAATCCACATCAATCCTCCCTTGTGCCTACAGAAGATATTCTGGAAGATTTAGAGGAAAGGAAAGTGGAACTGTAAAGAGAAAGCAGCTATGTTGTTTCCATCATTTATTTTCTGATCTTTATCTTTCTGTGAGAGAAGCAAATAGAATGCAGGAAAGGGTAAAACCAGAAGAAATAGGGTTTTTTTGTCACTGCTTGGGGGTTGGGTAGGTGAGAGAGAAATAATGGCTAAAATTATATTATAGAAATATGAAAGTTGGCCCATTTGCTTTAGCACTGAAGCAAAGAATAAGAGAAAAAAAAAATCAAAACAGATAATGCATTCTGTTCAGATTCAGTTTAAGAGAGAGACTTTTTCCCAGTAGGATTAACCAAAACAATTCACTTCAGCTATTTGATAACTGAAATTCAGCATATTTCACTCAATCCAATGACACCTCATCCTGAAGCTCTTCATACCAATCCACATCCTCCTGTGGAAAGAGCAAAGGATGTTCTTTGGTTCAAAATTAGAGCACAGAGTCCAAGTGCATCAATGAGCACTTGCTCTTCTGACCCCAGAGCATGTCAAGGAATTTAAACAATGTGAAATCTGTGCACTGGGGGCTTCTGCACTTCCTACTCAGCCTGCCACGATTCATAACAAGTTCTAAGGGAACACAAGAAGCAAATCCTACTTAATTTCTGTTGTGAATTTACCTATTATCATAGGGGCATTATATTTAGAAGCTGTAAGCTACAATGTAAATTTGAAAAGGAGCAAAATTAAAAAAAAAATTAAAAAGCATACATAAGGTTACAATGAAACAGGGTTTTTTTTTTGTGTGTGCTTTCGTATCTATAATAATGTGGTTAAGGTATTATTTCAATTCTATTCTAAAATGTCATTTGTTGTTTATTCAATATTATGCCTAACTGAGAAGTTTATAAGATTCTGACATTACTTTAGGATATCCTTTGTGTATTTTTCCATTTACTATTTGAGCCATTTTGCCCCATTTCCCTTTAGTCTACATAAAGATTAAACATCTGAGGTACCACTGAGTTATAAAAACTCATGATCCACCACTCTTCCTTTATAAGCAAGGCATCATTTCTCATGAGCAGAAGTAGTCGAGGTCACACATCAACACTCCTAAATCCAAAATTAAGAAAACAAAACAACATGAGTCAGGGCTCCAACAAGTACATGATGCCTTGGACCTAACATTGTGATATTTTTTTGATCTCCTGGGGTTTTTAATAATTTCTCTTTAAGGTTTTTACCTTCAGAAGCTTCTCCCTCCAGCTCTGTGTGTCACAGACAGGTGATAATGATTCTGTACAGAACTGTCTAGTCTTCACCAACTGCACGAGCCACCTAAAAAGGCTTTTTAAATACCACTGTGTAAAATTCAGATTTAGGCAAATTATTTCCCATACTCAGTATTTGGGCCTGGGAATGCTACTTCACTAAGTTGAATTTGGTAAAAGCACACTGGCTTCCTACCTAAACCAGACAAAAACTATTTAATCATTATTCAAGTTAGCTGTTTTTCCTGCCTTCCATCTCACAAAAATGAACCAGTTCATCTCACAAAAATGAACCAGTTCTGATTATGCTTTCACATTCAGTGTTTTACCACTGGAAAAAAAGAGGAGTTCAGTTTTCCCTTAATCTTGAAACAAAGAAAATCTGTGTGCATCTCATTTACAAATATCCTTCTGTCTATATCTGCCAGGCTCCTCCTGCTCTCCTCTTCATATCTTTCTGCTTCTGTTAGTAAGGAACAGGAACTTGCCTCAGCTAACAGGCTTGTAACAATAAATTTCCACATTTTCTGTAGTCAGATTTTAAAAAATATGCAACAGTAGTGTATATTCTGTAAAAACGACCATATATGCAAATACCTTTTTCTGAACTTCTAGGATTTAAATGTTGGAATTGTTTACCATGATGACCTGAGCATGAAATGAGAGATCTAGCAAGGGTGAAGAATGAAAACCTCATTTTATCATGTCCTACACTTAGAGCTTAATCCCAGTTTTACAGTTCAATCTTAACCCTACTTAACCAGCACAAAATATGTTTCTTTCAGTATTAATGCTACTTGCTGCTCATCCTTATTCTGGTTCTGAAGTACTCCCTGCCTGGCTAATGGAAAAGTCCATCTACATTTAAACTTCTGTTCTCAGAAAATACAAGCCATTATGCATTAGTTATAGGGTTATAGGCTGAACACTGCAGTGCAACAGCACTGAGGCTGGAAAGAATAAACTGGAAGAGCCATTTGGCTCAGGTATCCCAGGAAATGCACATGCAATAGAAGAAACAATTTGTTAGTCACTGGGAAAGTATTATCAATTTTCATTTAACAACAAATATAGGAGTGGAGGTGCTGGAATTCAGAGTAAAGAAAAATGCATTACTGGGGGGAAAAAAGTTACTTTTCTCATTATTGGAGTACTATAATCATAGTTGAATTCACTATGTACAATTGCTCCTTGATGGTTCTTGTTGAGTAATTTTGTTCAATAAGGGTCTGTCAATACAATTTGCTTTCAAATGTCAGTTTATACAATATCAAGAATAATGGGCTCACTCAGGTGCACTTGGAAGTTGTAATAAAATATTAATTTTGGGCAAAAGAAAACTGATAATCATCTAGTTTAGTACTCTGCAATTATGCCTGAGTTTTTTGAGAAGCTCTGTGGAATAAATGTGAACATTGTAATGTGTGTGTTAGACAAAGAGCCATAAATAACTAGGCAGTAAAACACTGAAGAGGGGATATTCTCTGTAGAATGTGCTTTTTGCTGAAGAGGAGTCCAGGACAGCAGTGAGCAAACCATCCTATATCACTTCCAATTTCTGGAAAGAAAGTGCATACTCAATTTCTTGCATACAGTATGTTTCTTGAGGTTCACAAAGGTGGGTTGTTTCATCAAGCCAAATTTCTTTGCTTCTGTTTTTCCTTCAATGTCAAGGAGCTGCATAGTTAGCCCTTGCAAATTAAGTGGCAGGAAATAACTGATGGTCATACTTCATTAAAAAATCACATCAGCATACTGTCATTGAAGCTTTGGAGAGGAGCTCTGTGAGTGGAATAGGGGCAATGGTCCAGCTGCTGAGCAAAGGGGGAGATGATATTCACGGAGAGGAGTTTATGGCAAGAGTAATTTTGATGGTTCTGCTAATGCAGTTTGAATGCTGAACAGTCTGAAGGAGGAGTTCAGCTAACAGAACCTTTCCATGGTTGCTCATAGCCTTGCTCCCACCTCTAATTCTTGTTGACAGAAAATCTCAGTGAAGTTTAGCTTGAAAGGAACAGTAGGAGAGGTATTTGCTTTCTCTCTTTTATTTCCCAGCTCAGCAAGCTGAGCAATCTCTGCCTTTTCAAAGACAGCAGCACACTTGTACAAAGACAGCAGCCTGTAACTTCTGCCAGGCAGCAACAAACCCTTCAGAGTCACTTCAGCCAGGAGCTGCAAGAGGAGCGAGCTGAGAGCTTCCCCAAAGTGAAGCCAAGAACAGGGGGCTGAGTTTGGAAGAGCTGGAATGGGAAAAGAGAGATGCAGCTCTGGTAATTTATAATCTAATCTAATTTACAATGTGTGTGTGTGTGATGAAGGCAGCTCCCACAGCTTGTGGCACTGTCAGTAGGATGAGGAGTGTAAATGCTAAGTGGTTTAAGAATTCTATTTAATATATTCAAGGCTATCACTTGAGAAAAAGTACTTATTGCTCATGTGAATCCATCTGTCACTGTGGCCCTACATCAGCTAAGTCATGCCAATTTGTACTGCTAACAGGTGGAATAACAAGGAATGAAGCAATTTGTGACATAAATGATAGCTAAATAAAAAGGAAGATATTGTCTGCAAATGGGCTTGTTTTTGCAAGAATCTAGGATAAATTTTGCAGGCCTGCTTACAGTTTTGCTCCTGGTGAAACTGCTGTACAGCAGTGACAGACTTTTGATGTAACTATCAAATATAAGCACTATTGCATTAGGAGTTGTGTCTAGGCTTAAAAAACACCTACATTCGAGACAATCTGTTCATGCAGAAAGATGTAATGCCTCATCCCAGCAGCATAAATTAATCTTTAAGTTGGCTAAATGAGGATACCTTTTATATAGGAGAATCTCTACACAGTGTAAAAGCAAAATTACACAAAACTGAACATCAGCTGTCAGTGCAATGGTAAAAGAAACAAACTATTCTCAACTACTGAGATTAAAGTAGAAAGGGAAAAAAGGAACCCAGCAGCTGCATGGCCCTGCCAAGCTGCTTTCTAGACACTTATATATAGCAGGATTTCTAGTTTAGTTCTGTGTTTCATTAAAACATCAGTGGTGAATTTTGTAGAAAAAAGATCTAAAAGCATTTTGTCTTTAGTAAGCACATTTTCTGAGTATTTGGAAGGGAATCTGCCACTTAGCTTGAGTTAAAGGTTTTGGTAAATAAAGAGCATCTCATTATCTTTGTTCCCAACAACCCTAATAGTAGAATAATGCTGGCATTTTAAGTCTCCCATGTACTTAAATTAAGTGAAATCTTACCCATAACCAATATGTGAAACAATTAGATTATAATTCTGCAGTTATTAAATATTAAGTACCTCTGTTAGGCTTATGAGAGCTACTGTCCAGCCCAAGCCCAAACATCTCCACTGAATCATGCACAGCAAGAGAGTCAGTTCTGAGTCTCTTACAGCACTACCTTGTCAAGATTTGTGTTTGTTTTATTTTATTTTATTTTTCCCTTCAAAAATGTGTGTTTTTTTGCTTTTTTTCTTCTTTTTTTTTTCCTCACATGTCAAGCAAAGCTGCTTAGTTGTTTAGAAATGGAAAGGGGAGCCCCATGTCATCTCTGATAGAAAAAGAGGCAATTCAGAATTCTTACCATGCTTAATATAAATGTAAATATGATAAAGTAAAAAAGGAAGAGTTAAAAAGCAGCACTAAAGGTAAGATTGTTGAGATACAACTGTTAGCAGCAATTTCTGACCTGCACTTCAGAGCTTCGTGCCACCTGACCCCCCACATGTATTCTTTCTGGAACACATGTATTCTTTTTGGAACACATCCATTGATTTATCACAGTTCTGCATTGCCTTTCAACAATCTGAAAATCTCCCCTTTCTCTGGGGTTGCTGCTTTGCTCACTTTTTTTTGTTGCTTTTGACATGATCAAACATTTATCTCCATGAACTTGTAAGGATATCTGTTACACATCATGCAGTTGCATTTCCATTTTTCCCCCATTTTCAATGTTTCATCAGATTGAATCAGAACTGTTGGTAAAAGACATTTAATAGCAAGGCATAATAAATGAGTTTAATTAAACAAACAATGTCTAAGTATTTTAAGTCCATAAGATCAAAAGCTTTACAAGCATTCAGAAAACAACAGTCCTGAGGATCTTACAAAATTAACTTGTAGGTAGGGAGGTAGTTGAGAAGCCAGTTCATGAATTTAAGGCCATTTGTAATTTAATAGAATCAGTGGGATACTCTACATAACACTGTGTTCAAGACATAGAATTTTATGGGGCCTGCAGTATTTCCTCTTCAATAGTTTAGTTACAGGTACCACCTTATTGTGATGCTGCCACAATACCTAAGGGCTATTAAACATCCTGAGATATCCCATGGAGAAAAAAATATGGCAAGTATTTCACAAATCGTTGACAAAAGAAACCCAAACAGTCATAAGAAAAAAGATCAAAGCTGCTGAGACACTTCTATTCAAAGAAAGCAAAGCAAGAAATAATAGCACTTGAAATAAAAAGTAAGAATCATCTTGTAATTAGAATTACTGCTGTAGATAAAATGAGGGACAGAGAAGTACAATACTTTCTTTTCTATAGCAAGTCAATAACATTATGTAATTTTCCAATTTTCTCCCTCTTTTTACCAGAAGAGATTTTTTTTTATTTCAAGAAAAACTTTTAAGTAACACTACAGATAAAGCAGGATGTCCAGAAAAGATACCAGCCTGTCATAAGTCCATGCATAGATCCATTTTTACACAGAAATATGTAGTTTGGAAAGGCACTTTGATTCAGTTTTAACTATAGTTATATGTAGTTACTTTTCATTTATTACTTTTGATGGAAGATGTTGTTTAATGGCTCCAGAAGAGAATGGATAACACAAGTAGCCTGTCTTGGAAAGGATGCCTCTAACTTGTCCTCACTCATTTAAAGAGAATTACAAGAGTTCAAATCATGGTAAAAGTTATTTTAAAAAAATTTAAAAAGCTGTTTTCATGAGATACAACTTGCAGCTACCAAAGCACAAAGGTTCCAAACCCAAATTAAAATATAATTAAGTTCTCCCTGTCCAAACCTGCTTTGCTTCCATGTTGTAGCAAGCGAACATAATTTTTAGGGAAGGGTCCCAGAGTCACACAAATTCTGAGATTTTCCGTGGCATGTTTAAAGTTCTCCTTCTTTGGTGCACACGGACATGATTCATGAAATGGATGATTAGAGGACACCAGGCCTTCTCTTCCAATATTTAGGTTGGCCACTGAACTGCAGAATTGTCCCTCACATTAACTCAGGAAAGGACAGCTGATCTCAGTGTCTGACCAATATCAAATTTTATTTCCCTGAGATGTGTGGAGAGATGGGGCAGAGAGTGAAGAAAAAAAAAATAAAATTGATGTGTGGGAACAGGCTGGAATACCTACCAGAGGAAATGCTGGGGGGTAAAGATGCACCCCCTGCCACTGGATGTGAGGCCAGGATGCTATTTAAAAATCCCGCCCTCAGGAATCTGGAAAGAGACTTCACCCCAATGGTCGGAAAGGATCCTTTCAAAGAAATAAAAATGATCATTAATCAAATGACTTGTTCACTGGCTGACAAAAGAAGTTGACTGTTTAAAGAAAGAACAACCAAATCTCTGCAGAGTTAACAGTGGTTTCGTGAGAACAGATCTCATGAAAAGCAGCTAAAAACCTTTGTTTGCTTTTTAACCAAGTCATACAACACACAGATTTACCCATAAAAAAAATTCTGCATAGTTTGCAAATGGACAATTCCAGGTCTTCCAGGAGCAATAGAAAAATTTGGCATTTCAACAGCAAATTGCACCTGTGGGATACTCATAATGCATTCCAAATGACTCCACCAAAGAGGCATGTTACAACTTTATGTTCCCATGAAAGACAGACCAGTAGAGGTGAGGCTATACCAGCACAGCTGTTTTACACCAGTATTTTGTACCTGACAAAAGTCACGTCAGGCAAGGGGCAAAGGGGAACCAGAATTTGCAGCTAAAATACTGAATTCTGTGTCAGGGCAGCTCCATCAGTCAGAGCTTCTGTCACACCTCCCAACACCTGTCAATATATTGATACAGGCAAAAACCAGGAGTAAGGATGAGGCCTAAAGATTTTTAGCTTTTTCATATATTTTTCATATAACTTTTTGATTTTAGGCAATGTGGACATGGCCTCTTGCTGCTTTGCTCTCGCCAGAAGCTCAACACATTTTATGCTTTCAATATAATAAACTGTACATTCTTCTCATGGCCTACATGTACAGTTTTATTCCTGGAAACAATGATTATCTCACCCACCTCTTTTAAAACAAATATTTGTGACATATCTACTGCAGTGGTGAGAAATGAAGATGCCTTAGCATTTGATTCACTGTTTCAGCTCTCAGCATTTGTACAGAGATCTGCAGATCCCATTTCAACTTCCTCATGTTCGTGCTCAGTGAGTGCCAGCATCAAAGATGGATCTGAAATGACAGCTCTGCACATCTCACTTTAAAGCACAGGGTCAAGATTCCCCCACCTGGAAATAAATCTAAACTGACAATCAGAATAATCTGGGTATTTTTGCAAGTGCATCAAGTAAACATCTTCCAAAAAGTTAGGCAATGGCAAGTTTTTTTCCTCACCTTGCAGGTACTTCATATTTGACCTTTTAAGAGACAGAAAGCATCTTGATCTTGATACACAATGACAAAAATAAATGCCCTTCAACAGTTGGGATTTTTTTCCCCACTAATAAAAATACAGTGAGGAAAATTTACTCTCAAAACACACATGCACTTGTTGAATTTAAAGTAGCCTAAGAGAGCTTTGAGTTTTTTACTTTTATTTTCAAGCAAGAATTCTAATGTTTCCCCTCAGTTCATCTGTCCTTTAAATTTGTTAATTATACATGCTGCAGTCTGTGGAAAAAGGATTAATTTAATTGGTAATCTAGACACAGTACTTTTATATCTGATGGCTAAAGGTAAGTTTTCCCTCTGGACACCCAAGAGAAGTCTTTGGCATTCCTATAAAAGTGTTTCCAAATTCCATGACTTTCACTTTAAAATATTTGAAGAAGTGATCCTGGACAGAAAGTACAGAATGCAATACACAGAAATCCAATTTTAAAATGGAAATCGTTACATTAACTCCAAGATGTTTGGGACTAAACACCATCTTAAAATATAAAGGCTAAATAATAAACATATGAAGACTTCTCAAATGGAACATTGCTCCTCTGTTTCAAAATATGAATTATACCAACCATAAAGTACAGCCACTGAATCACACACCATATGTACAGACCTTGAGAAAAGCCAAACAGCTTCAGCTTCACCACTGACATTTTCCTCTATTCAAATGCTGTTAAATGGCAAATAACTCCAGTTTCCTAACAGTCTTACAATAAGTTACTTTGTTACAGAAAGTAATGAAGACAACCCAAAATTTATTTCACTTATTCTACATATTCAGAAATAAAAAAAACAAAACCAAGGAGCAGTGAATTTTAGAGTAAGTAAATCCATGAATACTAAGTACTAGAGTGCTAAAATCACTGAGGTTTTCTAAGCAGCAAATAACTAAAAGAATATACATATAAATAACACTTTTCTCTCACACTCAAAAGTCAGGGTTCAGTTGCTTAAGTGTAAATGGTTTGTGTCATTTGAGATGCTCTAAAATATCTGAGACATTCCCAACTGAGTGGCAGACACGACAAGATCAGCAGGAGATTTACACTCTGGAAGTGGCAGCAAGAGGCAAAGAAAGAATTAGATATTTAAGAGTAGGCACTGAGTGTCATTTTAGGCAACTGGATCCCATCCAGTCTCCTGTCACCTCAGAAATGTCTCTGAGTAAGCAGAACTGAGTTACTGAGGAACAAGACCTCATTTATTCTCTTCTAGAAGTCCACAACACCTTCTGAAAAGCACAAAGTTGGTCACATTCAGCCCTGACCAGTATCCATCAACAAAAAAATGCAGACAAATGAGAGATTAAAAGCTCATTCATCTTAAAACACGGCTCTAAATTAATATACAGCCCCAGAATTTTTTTTCACCTCCAGGTGTGCTTTTTTCATCATGTGCACAATGTGAAAAGGGTTTGAGACTTGATTACATGGTTTTATATTGGGAAGATGATAATCACTGTAGATAAAGCAAATTAATTCTTCTTAAGGCACATCAATCACCACGAGATGGACAGAGCTTTGATAAGAGCTTTGGGCATTTACAGTAGTTTAGAAGTTACTCAAATATTTGCTTGTTTGCATAAACATTAATTAAATATTTGAATGATTTACACAGAATCACAGGATGTGTAAGGTTGGAAGGGACCCCTGGAATCAGTTAACCAGATTTCTTGAGAAATTTTGCCATTCTGTCAGCCCACATCACACAGAGACTCGTGCTTCCCACCACTTCTATTGTTTTCTGCAGAATTTAACACTCATTTTTGCCATGGGTGCACTCACAGTAATGGGAAGTACAAGAGTCTAAACTGGGAATATTAAGCCATGACTCCTCAGTGCCTCAAATGCAGTTGTTATTTAGGAGCTTACAGTCATGAATTTACTGAGGAGAAAACCCCAACCTCTCCCTGCCCCACAGTTACACACTGTGAACACTGTGTCACCTTAACATGGGAAACCACATTGGCTGCAATATTAGTTGGAAAAGTGTGTTGAAACTGTAGAAATACATGGCAATACTCAGAATAGCTGACAGTTCATGAAGTATCCACCACTTTCTGAGCCCTGTGATACCAGTTTATAACTCCGTGAAAATTCTTCTGTTTCACAATAATTACAGCTAAGTGCCTGAGCTTAGAGGCAGTGGGGGAGTGCTGAATCAATTAGCTTGCTTTCCACCTTCAGCTGCTGTTCCTGGGGGAATATCATCCCACAAAATGTGGAATTTGATAGGGAAGTCACTAGTAACCAGCATGGGTTTAGTAGGATATTATCCCACTGAGCAGAAGGGCAGGAGAAGGTGGCTGGGCAAAGGAAATCCATATGCTTAGTTCAGCTCCAGAGCACAGCCATTAATTCACACCCATTTATTGGCACTGCAGGGTCACAGCATGGCCAGCCAGGGGGAACAGCCACTGCTCCCAGCCCACATCCCATGGCCTTGCACCTGCAACAAAACTGTGCCCTGTTCTTTGTCATTGCTGCCTTTCCTTATTTATTCAATACTTTCTGCAGGTGGAACTGACCTTTTCATGTGCTGAATACTTCTGAATATCTAACAGCTACAAATTCAAAAGCAGCTCTTTGGCCACTTAATTTAACAAACTGGACTGAGAAGCTCTAGAGAGGTCACAGTTGCCTTCTTCTATTTGTTTTTACAAGTACCATCTCTTTATTGTCAGTAGCAAAAGAAGACTTTAGTCTGTTGTTTCTTTCCCACAGATTTGGTTTGGAAAAAAAAGGAAAAAGCACGGAAAGGAAAAAGATTTTTATATTTAATGTAAAAATCCCCATTGCTATTTGTTTCTATATAGTCAGATCTCTTGATGCTTTCCATGCAGAGATTGTTAAAACCCAGCTAAGAGAAAGTTCTCAGAAACTCTGCAGATGAAGGCTTTGGGGAAGTGAGGGCTGTAAAGAGTTTTGCATTCAGTTTGGCAGGAAGCAAGTGGCTGTTTTCACTCCAAACTGTGTTTTCATGTAGGGTGGGCTGAACATTTAGTAACAAAATACTGGAGGAGAGAATGCAGAAAGTTTTCCTGTTTCTGCATAGGGGAATTATCCAATTTTATCACTTAATGTCTGAGAGAAGACTGACCTCTGTTATGAGCACTTCCCATTCTAAAATAAAACCTGTTTTTTATTGTTACTGGTATTTCCTTGGGGAAGCTAGAAGAGGGGTTAGAGCATTTTATCCCAAAATTATTTGAAATATATCCATTATGGAAACTACTGAAAACCAGTCGACTTTTCTTTCACATTATTTTATTGATTTATCCTTCCTAGACCACCAGGAATGGCACATTACTTCATAATCTTTTATGAGGGAACATATGGGAAGTTTTTATAAGGAATGGCTTTATAAAACTTTGAAATTACGATGTCAGATTACAATTTTTAGAGCACTCAAAAGGATTGACTTGCAATGGAGAAAAATTCAGAAGCAGGGAAAAATATATCCCTGATGAATTTGTTGGCTCATGTTTTCAGTACATTTAGAAAACATAAACTTTTTTCAGTGCAATAATCTGGAGATTTAGAATACACTCTTAATTTATTTTAGAGCTTATTTTTATGAAAGCAAAGTCTGATAGAGTGGTGTGCCTAAATTCTTACACAAATAATTCACATGTCTTAGAAAAATCTAATTTTCAAGATCACTAAATAGTATTTTTCAATAGACATCATGAAATATTAGAGCATAACAAGAATTGACCAAAATTACCGTGCTTTAACCCCTGCTGAAATCACAGAACACAGAATGGTTGAGGTTGGAAAGGACCTCTGGAGGTCACCAAGTCCAAGTGAATCATGTGAGCATTTCCATTACCTTGCAAATAACACAGTGAAACTCCTGAAGGCTGAATTCTGCTCTTGGATACCTAAACCAGTAAAATCAAACCTGCATTGTGCTGTGCAGAGGGAAATTTATACTCCCATGTTCAACAGCAGATTTTCAAAGGGGTGGTCCCACTTTGTTTCCCCAGATTCCACCAGAGTAGTGGAGATTATACCCACAAATAATTGTGTCGCTCCTCAATGAACTTTCAAGAACTCATAGAGTTCTTTGACTGCCTTTTCCTGGTGTCTGGATTATTTATTTCCATGCTTTTTGGGTTTAGTCTTCAGTTAGATTTTAACTCTGAATTTCCTGCAGTTTATTGGTTTGGAAATAATGAAGCATTCCTACGCTTTGGCTTCATTTCTGGGGAATAGACCCTTCTAGTCCAGCTCCTGGGGAACATATTTGCCAAGTCCTGCTTTTCTATGTCAAGTTCTCTAATTTCTGCTCCAGATTTAAATTTACAGAGTCTGTCTGGAAACATGAAGAAGGCAAACACTGGGCAGGGCAAAGCTGCTGTTGAGATCTCCATCCCTGATGAGTTCAACCTTGAGATCCTTGTGAAAGACAAAGCTTCCCTACAAGCCTGCACTCTCATTTCTTGACTGGCTGATGGGAATAAATCCAGAGGTAGGAATATTTACACAGAATGAGACTATTTTAGAAGACCCCAATTATAACAACTTCTGGCTTTACTTATGACTTCTCTGGGACACAAAGCAAATGCTGAAAGAAGCTTACAGTTCCTAAGGAGGAACTGATGTAAGTTACAGAATATTTGGGGAGAATATTAACATCTCATTTAATTTCCCTTGCTGCTTCTAGACAAACAGGTGATTTCAAGGGGAAAAATGAAGGAATTGCTTGAAAAGAGTTCTACAAACACTACAGGCATTTATTTTGTGATGTGTTAAATGTCAATGCACACTGAAGTTCTGGTTGCTGGGAAGATTGGTGTGACAACATTAATATGATTAAGGCTTTTAACAGCAATAAAAACTGCTGTGTGGAATTATCTTTGTAGTCTTAATGGAACAGAAATGGAAATACTGAGCTTCTATGGGATAAAACTATCTGTGTATGCTTAAGCTGTCTACTAAATAAGTATTTTTTAGTCCCTGTTAAACTGAAAATAGCATTAGCACAATGCTAAATAAGAACCTGAAATCTTTGTGTTCATAGGGATGTATGATGGCCAGGATACTGCTACAAGCACTGTATGCTGTACATTTGGATTTCATTATCATCCATTAATTATTAGATGAAAAGAAAATACTTTAACATTTCAGTTTTCATGATAGAAAGAAAAAAAAGCCTGGAACATCAACTGAAACCTTTGTGATTCATTTTGTATACATCATTATTTCAGGGAATTAGGAATCCATTAATAATTAGCTGAATTATCTTTTCATCACCCACTTTCTTTTATTTTGGAAGGAAAAATCTAAGCATTCCTACCATTTGGAATTCTTCATCCTTTAAGACAGGAAACTCCCATGTGAAATGTTGATGGGGTAAATGGGATGGTTCAGAAGTTCCAGGGCCTTTTAAATTTCCAGCTGCCCATTTTCATAGTATTTCCATAAAAACAGAGATTTGGTTTTAATTCTGTACTTCATGCTTAGAAATTGCAGTAAGATTTAATTTAATGAGCGAAATAGCTTTTCATGGGTGACATCTGAAGGTGAATGTGCTCATGCAGCCTGCTGTGCATTCTGCAGCTCTGCAGCTAAAGCTCTGATTTGCTCCTCTTTTAGCCTTGTCACCCTCTTACAGTATGAACCAGGGGCAGAGGACAAACACTCACCTCTTTCAGACAGTAATCAGTATCACTGAAAAAGCCTCAGTGGAAAAAAAAACCCTTGGGGCTGAGTGATTTTCTGTTGAACAAATGTATGGTATAAACTGAGGATTCCTTTTGCTATTTCACATTCATACCATTCACAATTGACTGCAGTAATATCAATGAAGTTAAGCCCACAGGTCTGAGCTCCTTCCTTGTAACAAACACCAAGTGACTCCCTCAAATAAAAGATGCCAGGATTAGAAGTGGAAAGATCACTGCCATTATCAGAATTGTGACTTGGAATGAACTCTTTGATTAAAAGTGGATTAAATGCTGGTTTAGGATTACAAATCTATAAATTAGACAGAAAATCCTCTCTGCCTCTGCTCAGTGAAGGTGTCCCAGCCCACACCTGGTAAACCAAGACAGGCTTAGGCACATGGACAGGAATTCTGCTTTCTTTTTTGAAAAATGCTGCTGACCAAAGAGAATTAGCTGTGCTTGTTAATTATCTCCTTGTTGATACCAGTGTATTCAGAGGATTTTCTCTGCAGCTCAAAGACCACTTGGTGTTCAGTGAATGCCATGTGGTAAAACCTCTCTCATCTCATCTTCCTTGTGCTGCTTTTGGCAAGTGACTCTGCCAGGATGGATGCTGGGCAGTATTTGTTTACTTAGGCCACAAAGTCACATTTTTCAATGCCTATAAAGGCATTAATTGAAAATTGGAAGTAAATTGCCAGTCTTACCTGGAACATTTGCATGCTGAAGAATGTGCTCAGCTACAGCAGAGAGCAAAAAAGCAGAGAAAGGAAAGAGAGGAGACTCTTTTCCAAAGCAGGTAAATTAATTAATGTCAGTCTAGGGAGATATTAAAAAGCTTCTGTTGTTTCAGGAAGAAAGGTAATCAATTATGTGAATTCTAGCAACAGTACAGTGGTCTGTTACAGATTTTTACTATTATAAAAATTCTGTACTATGCTTCTCCAGATAAAGTGTTGAAATGAAGTCATTATCAGCTAAACTTATTTGCTTTCAAATTTTATTCAGCAGAAATTACCTTGTTAAAGTTTAGTTGAAAAATGACAATATTTGCAGATGGGTGTTGTTATGAATATATTTGGGAATGTCTGACTGAATACATTTGCCTCTGAAAATGTGTTTACAGGATTGTCATTAATGTTTTGTGCTTATATTTAGAACATGCTTTAACTCAATATTCTATAACTTCACACCATCCATTACGATGTTTAAAAATCATATTATTTTCTTTCCCACATTGCTTCTCTCTTTCAATTGTGTCTCCCTTAACAGCTTTATCATCCTCTCCTGATTTACAAGCACTATGTTTATCTGAGAAGAAATGTAACATTCCTGAAGGAGTATATTTTGCAAACTGATTTTCCACCCAGGAGTTTGGAAAGGATCCCAAACAGTTTGCATTCAAGTTATTTATTCTTCTGGAACCTGAACTATGTATGTATTAAAAATCAGACTGGTAATTCTAGTCAGTGAAATAGTTTCTTTTTCTTACATCTAACTCTCACATTTCCATAAAATGCAATATCAGATATTTATATGAGAAAATTACCAGTCATTTTTCAATTCCTCTTGATATGAATCTGCTGTTAAAGACATCTTAAGCTTGTTGCTTTGCAACAGAAATTTGGGAAATGTAGGAAATATCACAATGCAAACTTTTGCAGCACAGGTTTGTATGGAGAAACTAGACCTGGAGGGTCTATGGCTAATAATAAACAAGAATATTAATCAATAATACAAAAACCCAATAATGGCTGTTATTGAAAAACCACACATATTTGAAGATGAGTAACACAGTTGACATTTTAAACAGTTATTTCCTGCTTGCCACTGGAAAGTGTAGCAGGATGCTCTGCCTGGAATGGGATAAAACAACTTGAACTATGCCCTATGTAAGCAGAGTTATCCTCAGTCTTTTCCCATGCTCACTCACATATACATTTACTAGGGTGTTTTTGCCTCCATGCAGAAGAAAAAATGAACACTTATCAAAATAAATCAACCAAATACAACTTGTGAATTGGGATTATTGATTGCTTTCTATACACTCTTTAACCCCCTCACTCCCTTGGCTGTCAGCTGCAATTGCCATTGTCATTTATAATTGTTCTCATCGTTGCTTTTATGGTTTTCCTGCACAGGCAACAGATCAGCCACGTTGTGCAGCAGATCTGTCAGCACAGTGCAATCTTGTCTCCCCCTGATATTCATTGATCTTCTGGCTGCAGTTGTTAAAAAAGCCCCTTCATATATCTCCTGCACACTTGAAATATCTGGCCCTTTAACTTACTGCACCATATTCTTCTTTACTTTCATGGTGGAGGAAGAAATTGAATATTGTATTCAAATCTTTCAGATGGAAAAGCAATCATCTGTGGTTAATAATGATGCTAATTATGAAAAATGATGACCACGCATTCCCTGAGAAAGAAAAGGAAAAATAAATAGTCTGGCCATATCTTATCTACAGGACTTTATCTTTTTACAGCTGTTAGTAGGAATCATTTTTTGTCACCTATTTTTCTACTAGAACCACATTTCATGTCAAAGCATCTGAGTATCTTTGAAAGTCAGGGCTTGTGTGTCTGAACACAGACATCTGAAGGCAAAGGATCCTGAAGAAAATGATATCCTGTTTCTCAGCTGCAACCTATGAAAGGAGAATTATGGAATTTAGTTATGCTAGATAGTGTACCCTGGTCAGATTAAGCTGCTGTTAACAGGGTGTTCCTGCTTGACTGGTTGACAATGTGCTTTTTCTTCACTGCTTATCATCCTGTGAAAGATGCGGCAGCAGAATTGACAGTCATGATGTATGGCTTGCTAACTGCAAAAAGGGAAAAGCAGAACATAGAAATGTGCCTGATTTGAACAGCAGGAAAGCAAAATGGCCCCTTGATTTTTGGAACAAAATTCTCAGAATGTAATGTATGAAAGACAATACTAAATTTTTCCAGAGGGTTAAAAGCTAATTTCTTCTAAGTATATGTCAATCAGGAGAAATGAGTATTGATTCTTAACTTTTGCCAGCAACCTTCAACACATGGGTGCATGGTGCTTTGCATGTGCAATTTGAAATGTCCACACAGATGCATGCATGTGTAAAAATAGCTCAGGACTATCAACATTAATTACATTTCTTCCACTAGAAGTCAGGAAGGGTAACCTATTTTGCAAGAAGGCTACAGATACTTAGTGTTGTCTGTGTTACGTGCACAGCTCTAGCTTCCAGCTTGGTATTTTGGATGATACTTGAATAAACTGAGCTCATAAATTTGGCTAACAATGCAGGTGGTGGCTGTGGGTTTTGTGTTAATTTGATGGCCACGCCAACGCTGGACTCAGTAATGTGTTGCAATATTTATCTATGAATAAGGATACAAAGGAAAATAAAGGGAGCGAGCCAAATTTAAATTTACAGCTCCACTTACTGAACAATTTATAACACAGCTGAGATCCTGCTGTTTTGTCTGTCATTATGTTCACAACTTCAATAATATTTTATCAGAAGAATTTAGCTTTATGCTCAATGCCATGTAAATTCCACTGCCTAATATGACACACATATAGTCTCACCACCACAGTGGATTGTCCTTAAACAACATTTAAATTTTGCAGAATCTTGCTTCCTGGGAGTACAATTTCACCATCCATGACCAAGGTAAGAATATTGTCAATATTGCCATGAAAGTGACTCAATCCTTTTGTGTATCAACAAAATATACAACGTTATGAGTACAATAAACACAAGTACTACAAAATACGTCACCTTCTGAAATGGATTCTGAACATCATTTAACAGGTGGGAGAAAAGGACAACATTAAATTCATTATAATAAAGGCTCAAAGATCTAAAGCACAATATCTTGGCTGAAAAAAGAATTCATTATGTCCTGAATTCTGGGGGAAAATAAACAAACCAGAAAGTCAGATTTTAAGAGCTTCATACAGTAAATTCCAGTGAAAGAGGATCGTGCTGCTGCTTTGCCTCCCTCATGGACAAGGTAAGGTGTACTAATTTTAGGGCTTGTGTTACACTGAATGGGTTATATACAATAATTTGAAAAGAAACTCAACGATTAAAGCTTTAAAACTGATCTGCAAATGTGTGCCTGAAGATTTCAGAACTGCAATACTCTTCACAATTTGAAGGCCATTAAATCAAAACAGTGAGGAGACAATACTGGAGTCATAGGTGTCATCCCAAACCCAGGCTCACTGTCTGAGGATGTGAGTTTACATAGAACCAGAGGTCTAAGTGCTGTCTTCATTTATCCTCCTTTTGTGAAGGGAATATTCTGAAAATCCTTCTGGAGATACAAATGTACATAATGCTGTCAAAGAAAATGAATGCCTTAAAAAGATTCCTCTTGTACATGTGACAGGTGTGAACTCTTCAGTAGTCAAAATTTGAAAACGGAAGCAATTCCTTAGAAATAATTCCTAAGAATTAGAAGCTATTTAGGATAAAGCTTGTGGGACAAGGGAAGAAACAGATAATGAATCCAATAAAGCCCTTGCATGCATTGGTATTTTTTATTAAACCAGTACATAGTACTGATTAGGTTTTGCTTTAAACTATTGTGTAAGACACCATGAAGCAAAACTAACTGAAGATTCCAGTGTGGATTTCTTCCAGTACAGTTACAATAGTCAGGGACCCTTTTTCATGCCTTTTGTACATACAATTATGCAGCCTGATTTTTTTTCTGTGGGCATAGCTTTAATTTAATTTATAGACTTTTCATGGAAAGTCTTCAACATGTTGTAGAAATGAAGACACCTCTTACTTCTCTAGAGCCCAGCTTTCAGTGCTGGCCACATGTTTGCACTGGAGAAGGAAGTTATTGTTCTTATAACTTTTTATGAAATAGCAGCAGCTTGGCCACAGACCTAAAACTCACCTGAGCATGCCCTCGCACACCCAAAAGAGCTCCCAAAATTATCACTGTGCTAACATGGCTTGAAAGGAAACATGGATGCTTTTATGAAGCACCCAAGCACCTAAGATAAATTTGTGAGGCAATCAAGCAGTCTTTTACAGCAAACCATGCAAGGAATGGTGTTGCTGTAACAAAACCAAGCAAGAATAAAGTTTCCCTTGTGAGTTCTGGTTAGCAATATGAGTGGATCCAGGTTCTGTGCCATGTGTTTGCCTTGGCCCAGCAAATTGCCCTTGAAATGAACTCCCTACTAAAAGCAAGCTTGTGCTACAGCAACTGCTCTGTCTACTGCTCTCTGTGATTAGGGATTGCAGCTAGGACAAATGAGAAATGAAGCAATAAGAAAAGGGAATTAAAACTGCTTCAGACCTACTTTTGAGCAGGCTTAGTTTAGCATTTCTTTCCTCCTGTACAGTACATATCCCACAGCACTTTTGAAAACAGTACAATTTGAAAGTTAACATTTGCTTAGCTGGTAGCACCAGATAAAAGCTCTCATTTGCAGTGAGAAGGCAAATTTGTTATTACCCCAGTCAATAGCTATTGACCTGGTACAGCACTTCTGCTTATTACAACCAAATCCTTTTTCTTTTTTATTCAATAGTCAATGACACTGTAATGGAAGGCACTGCTTACAAACTGATGCAATATCTATCAGCAACAGCTAGAAGTTAATGACTAATGGTTACACAGAGGAAAGCATGTGCTAAGAACAGCAGTACACATCTATTAATCAAATTTACTGCATCTGATGTGCCTTTATAGCTTCGTGGAACTGTAAGGCACATCAGATAAATAGTTTCTGTTGTTATTAATCAAGGTTTTAGCACAAAACACCTTTTATTCATGCTATCAATGCACAAATAATTTGGCTAGGGCAAAGTTTTGTCTGACTTTTAGAGCACGCCTTTCAGTTATATGAAATTTGGATTCTGCAATTCTAGATTTAGTACTTTGGCAAGGCAACTGCTCTCCTCCAAGCTGAAGTCATGTGATTCTCCAAACACCCCGGATGGGGCAGTCTAAATGCAAAGCAACACCCTAGCGACAAAATGGGAAGAGCAGAGTGCATGTGTCCATGGCTCAGCCTGCCTTCAGGCTCCTTCCCTGCAGCAGAGCAGTGCTGCACAACCCTGTCCTTTACAATTTATGGAACTTGCACTTCCTGTGCCTGGGGGTGAACTTTGCTCAGAATTCATGTAGCCTCTTTTCATTCTATAATCATGGCTGTATAATTGTTTTTAATCCTGCCTGACACCAAAATATTTTCTTTCAAAGTTCCACTACCTATTTTATATTAGAGAGAGGCATATTTTTAGACAACAGTGTGGCTGTAACAGTAACATCCACTGTTTTTATATTACCTTCAAACAAACACTACAAAACATTAATGAAATTTGTTGACTCCTTGGTGAAAAGCAGAACTGCTAATGATGACTTTTTGGCTTATGGTTCTCTATATTCTTTCCTGTAGAGCACCAACAAATACTCTAATATTGGAGCACTGATTTATCTGTTTGTTTCTCTTTTCTGAAAGCCACCTTGATTTCTCTCTAGACTGATGATAAGGCATTACAGAAAGAACTTATAAATGTGGTAAAGATTAAGCAATCATGTAATTGCCAAGGACATTATGCACTATTTAATTGGATTTAAACAATGCTCCTAAACCACAATGTTTTGCCTTTTTCAGAAGGGGCACACCCTACATGATCCACCATGTGGATCCTAATCAGACCTGTGGCACTGATTCATAAACCACCCCTGGTGGTGAAGACTGGTGGAATTTAATTGCTGACATGCTCAATGTGAAGCAAGGAGCTAAATTCACTTTAAGTTCCTACATATTTAGATCTCTGGACAAGATCTCCAGCACTGCTCAGCCAGCATTAGCTTGTGTTCCTGTCTGATGTCACAGAGCTGTTACTGACAGGACAGCAGAGGAGAGACCAAGCTGTGTCTTTCCTGCAGTGCAATGGGTTTTGTTAGTCTACTAACCATACATAGCTAAATAACAATAAATTTATCCTTGCAATACTATATGAGGAAAGAAAAAGATCATCTTAATTTAGAACCACAGAGAGACAGAGTTGAACATGGTCAGGCCATTCCACAAACCTACTGAAATTCCATTCCAACAACACAAGTTCAGGAGCTAAATTTTCCTCTTTGTTCTTAGCTTTCCACACATAGCTTTGGATATTGTAATGAGGTGAAAACAGGAACTATTCATAATATATTTATTGTGTTTACTGTGATGGTAAGAGAACACTGCATTATACACACAACACTTCCCTTTAAAAGAAAAATGTAAGTTCTGCAAATTAGCAAACACGGCTTAGTTGAGACGATGATTAATTTTGAAAAGAATATACCATAAGCTTTGTAATTCATTACTGAAAAAAGTTGTCACTGAGGAAATTACATGCATGTTAATTAGACTTCTTAATAGTTAAGTTATAACTAGATATTTCAGCCTTTCAGAAAAGTCCATAACACCACTAAACCTGCTGGATTTCAGAGGCAAGGGATCTCTCTTCGCAGCTGCAACAGTTATAAAGAGTAAAACATTTCAAAGATTATTCTGAAATTTTAGTCAATCATTTGCAGTATACAACAAGCTACAAGGAGTTTACTTTTTATTTCTTCAAAATAGGAAATTAATCTCTTCTGCTACCAAAATCAGTAAATCTCAATCAAATAAATAATGAGCACTTTTGCAAAAATAAGATATTTTACAAGATGGTTTCATTGTCAGCTCAGTTACACTTACGGTTTTCTCCACTTGCCCATAAGCAAACTCTCCATTCTATTTCACAAGCACCTGTAAAGACTTCTCTTGAATGAAAGTAATTGTTATTAAAAAATAAAAGTGAAACATTTCAAATTGAAAACAGAGAGGCTATGCATTTCCTATTATGGTCCCAAACTTTTCAGTATTAACTGTCAATTATTTGGAAGATTTCTGAGAACTGCAACCCATACTGAATGAGGAAATAATGCTTAATTTCAACACTAAATGATACAGAATGGGAAAGCCAGCATAGAACAATTAAGGAAAGGTATTAGTGACTTACTTTTTGTAACAACTCCTTCAAGGCGAATGATGTTTGGGTGATCAAACTGTCCCATGATACTCGCCTCCCTCAGGAAATCTCTCCTCTGCCTGTCCATGTAGCCACCCTTCAGAGTTTTTATGGCAACAGGGATCTCTCTTTTTCCTGGTGTCTTCAGACGCCCACTGCATACCTCTCCAAACTCCCCTTAAATAAATAAAAGATCTGTTAAGTATCTCACAGTGCCTGTGCAGAAAAATATTCAAGAGCTCACACATCCCATAGAAGTGGACAGAGAAACAGCTGATTGAATATTCAGATTTATGAGTGTCATCACATCCCAGAAAATCAAAATATTCAGCAGCACTTCAGAAGAAATGCTCACCTTTCCTGCCACAGCAGAGCTCATGAGACCTTGTACTGTGCCTGCAAAAGCCAAATATCTATTGATAGAAATATTTATCTCCATGGGTGAAATGCACTAAGACCTGTATGTTAAGAAAAGCCCAGAGACTATCAGAACACTTGACTATCCTTCAGCTACAGAAAATACTTAAAAAAAGTATTTTATGCTGTTATGACCTAGCAAAGCACTTGCACTTGATTTATTTAAATGAACTTCCACACCTACTTGAAATTAATTAGGTGTTTCCTTGTTCAGACAGCCAAAGTCCAACAGTCCCAGAAAATCTGGAGTTATGCAATGAGAGGAATCTCAAAACTTTCCCCTGATGTTTGCCTGTGTATGTAAGGCCTGTGAAGGATGTGTGCCTCCCTGCATTTTCCTTACACATTTACTAATTCAGTTTCTATGGAAATCACAACTTTCCTTTGATCTTGAAGTCACCCAGAAGTTATTTAGAGCCCCTGCCAAACAAACTCTTGGATGACTGCAGGTCAGTTTTCAATGGGTCATAATTCAGTAAAAGAAAAACAATGTTCACAGAAGTATTTCAAAGCATTTCTCAGTGCAGGTTGCTTTCACAGCAAATCTAAAATTTTTACCCCAGTCATTTTGGAATCAGAACTGCTAAAAACCAAAAAGCAAGTAATGAACAGATATATATTTAACTGGTGATTTTAACACTCCATTGAGTGCTGTCTGTATTAGTTTTCCCTAAACTTTAAGGACAAAAATAAACAAAATAAAGGGACTCAATTCTGTAACAGTGCATCCTCAGATACGAAGCAAATCTAGAAAAGAGGTACCTTAAAGGCACAACCTTCACTTCAGAAAATTACAACTCCCTGATGTTACAGGATTAGAATGGATATTGTTGCAAGACTTTTCTTTTATTAGGTTCTGTTGCTTCCACTAAAACAAAGCTATATTTTATTAATCAATGAGATCCAGGAAGAGTGAGATTAAAAGAACAATTTCATAGCTTGTCTTTCACTTCAATGACAAAGGCATCATCAAGTGCAGGAGTACAATTAACACATGCTGAACATAAGCTCTGAATAAATTAGCAGCTTCCTAAACAGCTAAAAAAAGGCAAGTGGTCCCAGGTCTTCTTTATACAGTTCCTCCCACCAATTTATTTCTACTTAATTTTGAAAAATAAATTAAAGATTTGTGCAAATATAGGATATATGAAAATATGTCATTAGAGTAATGCTCTGGGATCTTTTGACAAAAGGAGAAGTTGTATGAGGATTTTCCTATATGATTTTGCCCCTTTCACCTTTAGAAGGCTCTCCTTAAAAGTTTGCTTGCCTGACTACTTGCACTGAAAAAGCAGCAGATAATTTGGACTGGTAAAGTCCTCCCATAAAAGAAAGTCATGAAACATGAATATTTTGCAGGAGACATGGTCTATCAATCTTCTGTTCTGTTCAGCAGGAGCAGAACACTTCTCTAAAGCCATGACCATATTACATCTTGCTGGTTTTTCAAGGTTAAATGCCTAAAATGAGAAAAATTTCCAGTTTCTTTCTCTTGATGAAGCAGTGAAAAGCACTAGAGCCTTAATATCCTGATTTTTAAAGAAATTTTGTAGTTAATAAAGCTGCAGAATTGCAAAATCTCATTTTTAAGACTAATTTTAAAAAGATAGGTTATAGAATAAACCATTTTGCTACTATAAGAATATACAAGAATACTACACCTTCAGAATTTTCATTAATAATGGCATTCATCCCTCAGGGACTGTAAAAGGCTGTTACCAATGGCTTTAAAATGAATTAAACTGAAGGAGGCAGCTGAAAAACTTGCAATTCCAGGATTTATTACCTGTACAACATCCAAAGCAGGGGAAGGAACCCCTGCTTCTTTCACCTTTTTTTGGATGCATGATTTGGAAAGTTGGAAAGAAATTTCCCTCCCCTTGGGTATTGGGATTGATAAACTGGTGAGCATAAAGACTACCAGCAGGTTTTCTGTGGCATGATGTCAAATTTGAGATCTTCAGCTTACAGAACAGACAGTTCCTACATTTAGAAACTAAAGGTGTGTAATAACTTCTGTTTTAGACTAGATGGAGGTCAATGGTATAACTTAAAGGATTGAATTATTTACACTGAGAGTTTGACAAGATTTTATCCCAGAGTAGCTTTTCTACACTTCTGCTCAGATAAAGAATTTCCAATGTTTTTCAAGTCAAAGGGGAATGGGTTCAACCAAAGGGGTTTTAAAATCTAAGAATCTCATTCTCACTGCTCAAGTTTGAAGATAAACAGGATAAATGTTGACCCTGCAGCAGCTGAGGTTCATGACTGTATGTGTAATAAGTTGAAGCTAAGAGCCAGATGTCAATGAAGTCAACATTTTTCCTTGCTCCAGGGAAAAGGCTGATCACAACTAGAGAAAGAGTCCATTGCCTTTTCAGTCTTAATAAAATGTAAATAATCTCTGGTTTAATGACATAAACCTCATCCATCTTACTGTATATTATACAAAAAGGAGCTAATTGAGCAGTCTAGAAATTTAATCTATGCAAACCACATGTCCCTTTCTGCATTCAGCAGCGTCTATGTGATATTGAAAGTGAAACAGGAGTAGCCAGTCACTTAAAAGTCTGATGTGCAGCCTGGTGTTACTGCATGGGATCAGAACAAATGTCTTACAGCACAGACAGTGGCTGCTGATAGAACTGAAAGGTCACAGCACCAAATGCAGCTCAACTCACTTCCCCATTTCAGGCTTTACACTTGTGGGAGAACTTGCAGGAGATTTACATCATGCAAAAAATGTTGTCTGCTCTGGGAAAAACTAAAGAGTTGGTCTCTTCCTTGAGTTTCAACATTTTAACAAAGAAAACAGGAAGACAGTTGTAAATTTTAAGACAGACTTGACAAAATACCTCTGGGAATTCATTCCTTAAAGAGGTGCTGAACCCTTAAACCAGATAGCAGGAAGAGATGGGGCAGAAAATAGTGTATGGGTGAGATATAATCATCAAATACTTTAAAGTATAACTTGGGTACAGAGTTAGGTTAGAGTTAAGCTGAAAAAAAGAAACTAACTAAATATACTCACCATGAGTGTCACAGCCATTGGAACTGCAAGTAGTGAATTATCAAGAACTTTTGGACATTACTTTTTCCATTGAAAAAAACAAACTGGAAACTGCTTTCAGGAGAACAGTTTTTAAAATGTCATGAGCAGAAATGCTAGAAAAATTTTTTTCAAGTATTTATGATTTTCTGCTTTGGAAGAAATGAAATCTTTTCTTGAATGGAAATAATTTTTTTTTTTTAAATTTAAGTTACAGAAATTAAAAATGAGAATTATTGGCCAAAATAAAATGTTAGAACAAATTTAGAAGTGCATCTATTAATTGACTTGTTAAAATATATTAATGGTTTATTTTGGAGAAGATTTTTGGTTTCATTTAGGTGAAAATTGTAAATATCTTGTAAAAGTAATTCTCTTGTGACAAGATATCCATTTTATATCCAATTGAAATGTGTAATACAGAATTAGATAGAATGCACAGAAGTTTTCAGAACTGCTGAGAATTATACTGATATGTTATGTCCCTGAGCAGCTACTGAAGAACTGTGTGGGAATTTTACTCTCCCTGCATCAGCCTTGGTATTTAACCTGTATCTTGTATGCATGGAAATGGGTTTAAATTTCATTTGCAAGTCCTGTTTAGTGAGTATTTTTTAAGTTGACAAATTACCCGTGTAATTTTAGAAAATAAAAACAGTAAATAACAGTACAATATGTCAAAGCATACGCTTCCATGCATACAAGAAAATGGAGAGAGAAGCTGAGAGAATAGTTTTCATAAATGAATTAAGCTGAGACTAAGGACACAATTTTACTCTGAACTAAAACAAATAATCCTTGTCTCTTGTATTCAATTGAAATCAGCAGTTCCACAGATGTGGAATGTAGCTCAATCTGCTTTATAATCTCAGACATCAATATCTAGAGTGTGTCTGAAGAAAAGGAAGAAATAGAAGAAAGCAAACTGAATGTTTTTTGCAGAGGTCAGCCCTCTGGGGACTCTCCCAAGCTGATAATTCCAGAGGTGCACAGCTCCAGCTCCAGATGATGTGGCCTAAGCAATCAGGTAAACTGGAGCACTCCACCACTATGCACTGCAAAGTGAAACAGAATTTTCTCTTTTACTTTCAGGTTGATACTTTCTCTCTCCTGGCTGCTACCAGACCTGGTTTTATTTCTGTAGGATTATTGCACGACAATTTCTAGTGCATAAAACACTTCTTAGCAACACTGGGGATATTTCCATGGTTGTCAGTGTAGTAACATATTAAATGAGGGGTTGAAGCTGAAAAATACCCTTCCTTTCTAGAGTGAGTAAGACATATGAAACAAATATAAAAAAGAAGGATTATAGGGCATCATCTTTCATACTGTCTACATCTTATCAACATATCTTCCTCTTTTCCCTCTCTGCCAGTGATCCTTCTCCAGACAGAAAAGCCTATCCCAAGCCTCTCCTCTTCCTACCTCACACTCCTCCAGTTTTCAATTTGAGAATTATTTTTTTCTCAGTCTTCTATATTCAGAACTTATATCCCCATAGAAAGAGATTCTGATCTAATTTCACCCTCAGTGACTGAGAATACAAGATAGTAACTATGGCACATGCGGAGTGACAGTGTTTTGAATACATCTGGAAAAAAACCAAAACAAAATAATAATAAAAAAACAACAAGCCAGGCAAAAAAAATCAATCCTATTCAAAAAACTGATAATGAATTAATTTCCTAATGCTTATGAAAAGCAGTATTGCCATGCCTGGAGATTTTTTTACAGTAGGTATAGTTTTACCTGCCCCAATGACTCTTTCAATACGAATTCTTGAAGGATCAATCTCCTTGGCAAACTCATGGACAGCAAGAGATGGGTCTTCATATGTGTCTGGATCTATGTAGGTTTTGAGTCCTGGAAAATGTACTGCAAGAAAGAGAAAATAACAGGAATCAGGAACTCTCTGCCATTCATGCATTGCAGTAGTAGTTTGCTTTTTTTTTTTTTGACTAGACAATTGAAACTACTGAAAAATAATATATTACATCTTCCAGGTTTAAAATTTCAGAACCCAACAGAAGAGCTGGTCACTTGAAAAAGGGTCTGCAGAGACACCAAGTGAGGGCTTAATGATAACGAAAAGTACAGCCTCAAAACAGCAGTGACTATTGCCAAAGCAGTTTATCTTCCCCTTTGCTGCTCCCTGGGAATTGAGGCAATCTGTCCTTTACTTTGAAAACAGTTGTTTCTAGTTCACTCCTCTCATTTAGGAGTGGATGGCTGAACATCCTGTTTTGCCAAACAGGTCAAATCTCTGAGTTCCTTTTCTCTGAGGATGAGTCCTGGAGGGCTGTGCTGCTTTGTTCTCTTCTGATCAGCTGGAGCAGCCAGAGAGCCAGGTGCAAGATGACAACAAAAATATCCAAAGCCATTTTCAAGATAATTTCTGTCTGTTTCCTTGGAGATGGCCAAGGCAGTAGTGGGTTGGTGCCAGATTGCTTTGGCAGGCTCCAACAAGCTGTGATTTTCTGGCATGGCTGATATCCCTTGTGTTCCTGAGTAAAACATGTTCAAGAACTTGTGTTGTTTCTTCTGGACTATCTGGATGGGAATTCTTTTAGGCTGCTGCCATATCATGATTAAGTTCTGGAAAACTTTCAATGCATTATCAGAAGCTGATGCTAATAATCCATTAATTTATCAGGATAAAAAGAGGCATCTACAGCTGGGTCCAGAGAATCCCTTTTAAAAAAATGAAGCATTTCTCAGCCTTCTTTCTCCTGTCAGTTAATAGCTGAGTCTAAAACAGTAATTCCTCTTTATTCTTGGTTCTGTGGAGCACATATATGAGTAGAGACTTGCCCCCTCCAGTGTGATGCTGAGATCACTACAAATGAATGGGAAGGCTCTGAGATGAAGCTTTGTGTCAACATGAAATCCAACCATCATTTACCTGGCCTGAGAGACACTGAGTGAGGTTTTTTTCAAATTCAGTCATGGTCTCAGAGGCATATATCAAACTCTCCAGGAAAAGGGTTTTTGTCTTCTTTTATTTCTGGCCATGTTTGGAAACAAATGACAAAAACATCTTTCTAGGCAGTATACTTTATGGGCAAATGTGCCCTTTTCCTTGACAGAAAGAGACACTTGCCTCAATATAGTGGTGTCATCTGAAAATAATATTTGACTTCTGGTAACTTCTGTGTTGATCATAGCATTTCCAGAGATGTTATCAAAATGATGAAAGAATAAAATCTGATACCCTTTGTGTAATACCCTTTGAATAAAAAAAATAGATTTAAATTGCTACTCTAACAGAAAACAGTAAGGCAATTAATTTAAAGTAGGTAGCTTAACTATATAAACTAATTACTACCCATGAGAGATCACCAGGATTTTCTCTCACTGTACTGATCAGTGAGCAGGAACACGAGACAAGACAACCCATTCCAGTTCTTATTTCTTGGGTGGCTGGAAGTGTGGATCCCTAAATCCAGAGAGAACTAGATACAAATAAGTCATACAGTCACCAAGAGAGGAATTTTGAGGCAGAAATTCAGTACCCAGAACAACTGAGAAGTCAAAGAAATATATCTGAAAAGCTGCTAAATATTATTAGCTAAATACCAAGAAAACCTTTAATAACTAGAATAGATGCAGTGAAAATGCAAACAAAAATAAAGACTCTTGATGATGCAGACAATAAGGAACTACTCAAATAACCAGATTAAAACATCAAGGGTAAAAGTTGTTCAGGAAACAGAGGACTTTCTTCATTTAAAATATGATAAAGATATATAGTGTTGAGCTACTTACAGTGTCCATTTTGCAAATGAGCCCTTCTTTTCTCCTCAGATTTCATTTTGGCCTTTATGTACCACTGGCATCTTTCAAGAAAAACAAGTGAGGTTTTAAATAAAATACTTGCCATGAATAAAATGGATGTACACCAAGTTTTATCTGCAATTTTATGAAAGCCAAATTCTTTGCATTTGGAATATATATTTACTTATGAATCTAAAGAGGGAAATATGCATGATGAACTACAAATGGATTATATACAAAGAAAAACAGATCATGGTTAAATGATTTAGCATGACAATGACTACCTGAGTTTAAGTTTGATGTAATACTTTTTTTTGACTCCTCCAAAGAATTCTGATACTTCAATAAATTATTACTTTCCTGCATTCCTGTTTGCATACATAGGCCTATGGTAATTAAACCCTATCCCATTAACTTTTGTATACAGGGGGTAAAATACCCTCTCTTTTTCTTCAGAATAGAATTAAAATTACTTCATCATGTTTCATGAAAAATTAAAATATTTTTTTCACATCAGGACCCCTTTTTTCTCTTTTGCTGAGTGGCTCTGTGCAGTCTGAGCTGCTGAACACTGCCTACCTGCAGGTCTGATAATGCTGATTTAGGGGGGGTCACATGGCAGGACCAAATATTTCAGTCAGGAAAAAACAAAATACTTGCTCTTGGTCTTAAAGCTCTTTCTCACTCACTGAGCAGCCTAAAAATTACTATTTAGAGTGAAATCTTCTGGTTTAAGGGATAGCAAAGGATTTTTGAGGCTCTGATGGCTGTGAACAGCAGTGCCTGTGGACTCTAGAGTACAGACATCCAGTTCCAAGACCAGATTGGAAAAAAATTACTATCCTCTGTGTGAACATTAACAGCATTATAAATATAAATAAAAGTAATTACAGTCAATATATCCATACTAACAGTGGAGATCTCTGAGGAACAGGTGAACACACCCAGCTCATTTCAATGGTTTGTTTAAACTGCTGAAACACAGTCACAAGTTCATTTACTGCTACATAGGTGATGATGAGGAAATTAAGGGCAGAAACTCCTGAAGCTGATGTACCCTTGGTGGATTGTCAGACTCTGTGGAAACTTTGAGACTGAACTCCAATTGCTTGGACTCCCTAAGGATGCCAGTACCATTTTTAGGACCTGAACAAGTGGTCTGTAGGGTGCCACCTGTCCAGAGCCCTAAACACAAGTTCTTACACTCCAAGAGCTTGCCCAAGGGAGCAGTCAAAGAAACAAGACTTGAACCTTACCCAACCTTCCTAAATATCCACGTGGCCCCAAATTTTGACTACAGAAGCCAGTGATTAATCACCAGCAGAGGAGTCTGCTCATGTTGGCAGGACAATTGGAGATAAGACTAAATCAGGCTGGGCTTTAACATCCCATTTCCTGAAACTGAGCAAGACCCCAGTCCTGTGTCTTGCAGTCTCTGTTGTTTTCATATTCCTATCTGCAAGTGACAGCCCTGGTGGATAATCACCCAGCAAAGTGCAGAGGCAGGTGCTCATTTAACCCAGCCTCTCCACTCTGAATAGGCTCATCAGCAGCCCTGAGACTCGACAGCTCATCAAATTGTTCATTCTAAACAGTGAAGCAGAGCACATCTGTAGGGTACCAGTCCCATTTTCCATGCTGAAATTCGCCTCCAGTCCTAGAGTCAATTGAGTATTTATTCAAAATTTTCTTGCTCTGTCTTCTGTGGAACACGCTCTTATCACTGCATTTAAGCAGCACTTCAGAATGAATTCCTATCTTACATAATTGAAATGGTCCCATTGAGTAAGGCAGTAGAAAGCAGGAGAATCTCTGATATTCTTAACATTAGAAAACAGGAGAAAAATACAAAAAGAAACCCATTTCCATATTTTTTTTTATTCCTGAGTGTAGTGAATTTTTCCAAAGGAAGTGTTTGAGTTATGCTACAGGATTTCACATACGAGTTCCACACAATCATTTTCTCTGGAAATTTGTCTCTGTCTAAACAATTCCTCTCTCTTCTGAAAGATCCTACTGTTTGTCACCTGTAGTAATTGCAGGAATATTTACTCAGCCTCTAAGATTATCTAAGGCCACAATATGTTCCAAGGTTAACTGCTCTTATTACCTTCATCAGAACATTAGATTTAACTGGCTTTGTTATTTAGCAGAGAAAGCATTAATTCCCATAATGGCAGCTGCTGCAGTGCCATATTTAGTTGCTGGGGTATTGCAAATAAATCCTCTGGCCTGCATTGATAGAACTTCACTTTCTGTTCAAATTAGAGGTAATGCTATACCAACAAAACAGATGTGTAATTACAAATCTAAAAGTGCAGCACCCTCTGTTGATATCTGAGTAGTGCACTCACTGAAGTTTTGCAACTGACAATAATGAGATTAGGTAACATACACTGTGTTCCTTGTAATGTCAGAGCCTTGAGGGTGCAGCAGGTATCCTGTATTTTTAAATTATCACCCTGCAGGAAAGAGGTCCAGAAACTTCTTTCTAAAATATCCAAACTATTTCCTGATTTCACATAATTTCTTATCTCTCCAAACTGTGTCTTTATGAAAAACACTTAAAAAAGAACTGTATGACCAGTACTGAACAAAGAGGATATTCCACTGTGTCTAATTTTAGCTCTGAAAATGTGGCTTAATGACTTATTATTCTTAAATTCTTAATTTTAGAAGGGACTATATGAGAGCAGTGTTTTAATTACCTGCCAGTGATGAGGAAGAACAAAGTGAGGATGACCAGGAGAGTGAATCCACCAACAGCAGCAGTGGCAATTACAAGAATCTGTCCCTGCTCTGCAGCCATATCAGAAGCTGAAAGAGAAGCACAGAAAAGAAGAGGTTGATGCTCCATCCATCACCCAGGGATTCTGCAGAATGGCTGAAATCATTTCAGTGGTCAAATGTTGCAATTTGTTTCTCATGTTTTCCTCAGTTTAGCAAGGGCAAGGGATGCAAATGTGTCTGTGAAGTGAGAAACCATAATCCATGTCCCAACTAGGATGGAGGGGAGAAGATGTTTGCACATTTATAAAAGGAGGATTTGTCACTATCAGACACTTGCAATTTTCTAAAGTTTGAATATGACAGGATTTTGGACACAAAACTGTATTTTCTTCCTTAGCTTTATCTTAATCCTGCACCTAATTCAGAAGTTCTTTCCATCCCCCTGTCCCAGTGAAGTCAGCAGCAGTGCTGGGTATGTGAAGATACTAAACTGGGTTCAGGAGGAAGCAAAGCAAAAACCCCACATCTAATGTGTAGCTTCACACATTCTTCAGCATGTCTGGTGTTCAGTTTCATTGTCAAAAAATACCCAAGTTTATCATAACATGCTTCATCATAATATGATTAGCAACTCCGTAGTTGACAAAAAAAAAAAATTCTTATGCCTCTTGCTTTTCTCTCTGCTTTTTGTAGGATGTTTAGGAGTTAAAAAAGATCACCTGAAATTATTCACTGGACACTTCCTAATTTTGTTAATTTATTGTGTATAATATTAAATCTTTACATTGAGAATTTACCTATTTACAGTCCAGGTGGTCCTCACTGTCCAAATACTACATGAGCAGAAAAAAAATTAGGCTCATTTTTTTTCTCTGTCTCCTGTCTTGTGACTCCAAAGTTTTATTTGTTAAACTCTGTTACACTTGAACATTTACACCACATGACATTTACCCAATTCTTACTATTTCCATGGGAAATAAAACACTGTTTTGAAAGAAGAATAAATAATTCTATTCAGTGACTTCTGAAAACAGGAGTAAATAGAGAAAAGGATATAACTTTTACATCAGGGAAGCAACTTTGATTTGGTAAACTTGCAAACTTCAATAAGCAAAATCTTCAGTTTTCTTTAGGCATCAGGTGATTAAAGCTCAGGGAAATCACCTAGGCTGCTGTGTAGAAAGCTCAGCAGGCAATATTCTCTCACTTTGCAGCTGATGAAGCTCAATGCAATGCACAGAAAGCCTTGTAAAATGCTGCTTCCTAGAAAAGCATTTTGGCTTCTGAAGAATATTTGTCTGTGGCTTAAAAACTCTTGGTGTAAACCAGCTTTGTAAGAGTAGTGAAGCAAATAAAAACAATAGTAGCTGATGTCAAATTTCCAGCAAAACCAATTTTTTAGATTTCTGCCATTATTTTTCTATCCAAATAATTTGAAGCATGCACAGGCAGTAAATTACAAGGCATTCAGTACCCATGGTCAGACAAGTTAAATACACACATCTTCCAATAAATGATGGAGCAAATATTGACTGAACAGTTAAATGATATCTAGTGGTGTTATGGGAGTGGATTCCAGCTCTGTGTTACCTTCCACACAGAGCTCAGGATTAGCTGGAAAAATACAACATAACAAATATCATGCCACACAAGTAACAATGCAAATGCTGAATACCATTTTCAGACTAATGGGAGTTGTGCTAAATGTGGCAAAGATTATTAAAGTCAGGCACAGTTTGAAGTTGCACATGGAGAAGGTTTCAGAGGAGTCTTTCTTGCCCATCTCTGCAGTGGAGAGGACAAACTGCAGCTCTCCTTTTGTTTTTAATAGGAAAAAAAAAGTGCAAAAATAGTGAATTTGGCAGGAGGAAAGCAAACCATGAGCTAAGATGAATTAGCTGTGATTTCCTTCAACAGACATTCACTGCCAAGGCCAACAACCCAGGAATTTCTTGATACAAATGTAGGGACTGCTCTGTAGGAAATTCATGGTCCCAAGAAGCCCCTGCAGTCACAATAATGAAGGGGAGAATTTCGAAACTGACTCAAGTTCTTTCTGCCTGTAAGCAATACAATTTTTAGCTGAGACTGCACCTACTTGAAAAATGATAATTCTGTTTCTCTTGTTTGTATTTTAGAGGCCAGAGTCTAATACATTGGGACTTTTTCTTCATGTAGTCAAATCACTACAAGGAGCTTTCAAGCCTGAAACTTCCAGATGACCTTAATTTACCTGTCAGATAAAAATGTCAAATGACAGACAAATATAATTGGAAAGTGTGGATTTGTTAAAAACTGACATAGAGGTAGGTAAGGCAAAATGATGGAAATACTTGTTTTTTCTGGAAGTGATCCCTCAATAAAATCCATAAAGGCACAGTGCAGTGAACAACACACATATAAACACATGGTATGCACATACACAGACTTATGACTTACAGGTAAAAGGTTCCACAAAAAACTATTTAAGCAGTGAGAAGATGGTAATCAGGGACTCTCAATACCTAGAATTTTTACAGCATTTTGCCATTCTAAATTAAATTCTATGTGTATCTCAACCTCTGCTCTTTTCTCATTTCTTCAGCCTTCTCTTAAGGTAAAGTTCAAGTTGTAAATACTAAGAGCTTTAATTGTTTCTGTTGTGCATGTTCTTGAATATTTTTTGTCATTTCCTGGCTTTCCTTATTTTTCCTGTGTATATTTTATGACCCTGTGTTTCTCCTCAGAACTTATTGATTATGCAAGACAGTAAAACTCTGTTTAAAAAACAACTATGGCAGGTTGCAAAGTCAAGCAAGTTCCTGCAACCTCATTTCATCCCTTTGTGTGTACATATGAGAGGGCTGCATTTAATCACAGAAGTACACAGCATTTTTTTTCAGAATCTCATTTGTTGGACAACATGGCCAGCATTCCTATAGCTAAAATCAATATTTTGTTGTCTCTGTGCTGTCCAGGGCACCTCAACTTTATCATAAACCATGAGCAGGGCTAAGGGAGCTGAGCACCCCTCTAACAGGGCTGACTGCTTAGTCTGGAACTGTCTCAATCTCTCTACCTGTCTACTCAGTAAGTTCATTAGGACACTTAAAGAAAACACTGAAAAAAATGAGTAGCTAAGACAAGGAAAAGGGAGAATTTATGACCTATCCAAGATGTTTCAGTAATATACTGCAATGTTTGAGTGGCAGAACTCTTCAAGCACATTTTACCTGCAACTAATGTGACTAGTCAAAATGATTTTAGAACTGCAGCATGGATTATATATGCACCAGGAGCTTATTATCCAGATAAACTCCTCACTGCCATTGCTCTTTATGCTTAACTCATGTTTATATGCCTGAAATGATGCTATAGTTTCTAATTGCATCATTCCAGCTTCCTTGCTTAACACCATGCCTAGAAATCCCTTCTGCATCCAGCCTGGTGCCAGTTCTGCCCCTAAAATCCACTTTTTACATCCATGCCCTGTCTCATCTCTCTAGGTTCTTCACCCAAATGTATGGAGGAGGAACTACACTTTCCCTCCTCTCTGGGCTGAAGGGAAATATCCTGAGGCTTCCTCATTTCCTCACTGGGCACACTGGAAGAAATGGTGCAGATGTTTTAGTCACAGTGCAAGAGGCTGGAAACCAGAAAGAATCTTTCATCTCTGCTCCTTCTTTGAGCAGATTTCTCCAAAACATTTTACAAGTTTGTGTATTTGGTATAAAAGAGCTGGAAGCCCTAATGACAGCTTGGTTCTGTCTCTCAGCTACATCCCTTTGTACCTTCAATTTGACATCTATCAGGCAGCAGACTCTCCCACAGACTGAAAGATAAAAAAGTGACAAAAAGACTGATAACAGTGAGTAGCTGTAAGACAGATAAGTGTGGACAGTGAGCACTGGAGCTCTAACAGACAGGAACAGGCTGTCAGGGGGATTTACAAGGCACTGCAAACAACAGTGCTTAAGAACAACATGTAAGAAAAACAGAAAGTCTCATTAGGGCAGCCTTTACTGTTTCACAAATGAAAATGTAATTCCTGTGCAGTTCCTGTGATACAGTGGGCTGATGGGCTCCAGGCAAAGGGGAAATGAGAAGGCAAAGGAAAGGTGATCTTAAAAGGGCCTGTCACTAGCATAAGAATGTAAAACTCTTTGGTGTCTATTCACCTGAAAAGTTTTTTTCCAAGTGTTTTCCTGGCAAGTGGATGCATGGAAAGCCTGTGCAGGCAGTTTGAGATCTGAACAAGGATGTTGCTCTTCTTTAGGAAATGCAGAGGAAAAGTGAAGTCTCTGGGTTTTCTGGACACATACAGTAGTGCAACCAGATAGACCAAAATCAAATGTGAAGAACAAATGGCTGAAAGTATTAAACATAGCAAAGAAATATTTAAAGATTAAAATGAGACACCCTTTAGTATCCAGTGCTGACTAATACTGAATTAACAGTAGGATGAGGCAGAGGTGGGGAGACATCCAACAAAAAGTTTCTAAACTTGAGATATGTGTCATCTGATTTGTTTTGTTTCAACAAGGAATTCAATTTACTATTGTCAAAATATAAAACATTGTAAAAAAAACCAAAACAATCTCCATTTTGCATTGGTAATGCAATATATTTTCTAAAAATCCTAGGGATGGCTTCTCTGTCATGGCATGAACCAGGGCATGTGCTTAAACCAGTAGTGGACCTGCACTGGAATCAATGATCCAGGACCCTTTTCTTGAGCTTTGGAGTTCTGGAAAGAATGGAGTCACATCAGGTGGCAAATGCAAAATAGCCTGATTTGAGAATGAAAAGTTAAAGGTAGATTTTGTGGATGTGGGAAGAGGGAGAAGAATGTGAAAATTCAGCAGAATTTTTTGGCAATACACAAAAATCACCATCTGAGGTAAGGAAATGAAAGTTATTGATCCATCAAGACTGGAGTCTCAGCCAATCATTTTTTCACAGTCTTCAACTTTATAAAACACCTAATCAGGTATTCCATTAGCATTTCTGAAATGTTTAAGGGCTTACTGTTAATAATTTAAAGTATACAAAGTCTGCATTGCTTCTGGATTAAATATCATCATGTGTTCACATTTATCACTCTGTTCAGCCCAAGCACAAGTCCACACTGCACAAATGCTACTTGGTCCTTTAGGTCCCTTCCAGAACAAGCCAACCATTCCAATTTCAGAATATTTTTTCCTAATGATGAGAAGGCTGAGAAGGAAAATAACCTTGGTTTTAGAACAAGCCCTGCTTTGGCATGAGAACTGCCTAAAAGCTGTAAATTGTTCAGTATTTTACAAATTCCTCAGGGCAGGACATCTGAGGTAATGTAAAAAAAAAAAAAAACCAAAAAACACTTCTCTAGAAACAAAAACAAAAAACCAACCAACCAACAAAGGTTTTCCAAAAACAGCTGGTTAGAAAAGAGTGGGGGAAAAAAACCCAGAGAGGGTAACAGTCAGAGATTAAAGCATCTCTGCCCTAGGAAAAATGCTTTTTTTTATTGTCAGGACACATTTTATTTTCTGTTAGGAAGGACCAGAGTGTTTTTGTGGTGACTGTGATAGGTGGTAATTCTGACAGATAAAAGCAGGAACTGCAAGTGAGGTTTCTGCTCCAATTTAAAGCCCCAGCAGTGGCAGCTGTGTGTGTGCTGGAGTGTATGAAAACCTGCCAGCTTTGCTACGAATGTTTTACCTGTAAGGTGCTGAAACAGAGACTGAATACAATGGCAACAAGAAACACAGGCACAAGGGGTGGTTGCTGTGCTTTGGAAAGCTTTCACATTTCCCAGGTGCAGCCTCTGAGCTTTAAAAGGGGGAGAAATGCCAGTCAGCATCCATTCATCCATCCCTGCTTCCTTGAAGAGAAGTTTTCTGACTATCCTAGGTAACTCCATTTCCTAGCACGAAGAAAATACAAATTTTACTCTTTTGGATGCTCCACTTGTTTGTCTTTGCAGCAGGGAGAAGAGTTCAACAACAGAGCTCCCCAGGCTGTGGCTGCCTCACTGTGGGTCAGTAACAGAGGGTGCTTCCCAAAAAACTCATCAGCATTAATAACTAACTTCTTCCACTACTACTGCAGATTTGGTCTTCTCTGTCCCTCATGCATCACCTTTAGCAATCACACCAAAATGTTTCAGTTTTCCTGGTAATGATGATGTGTCTATTTTATCCTTTATAACTGAAGGGGCACAGGTAATGTTTCACCCAGTACATCAGAGAAGGCAGGACAATATTTGATAGACACATCTCACAGCAGATGAATCATTAATTTTCTATAATTAGTCTATTAAAGAAAAACCCTAATTTTTGCTTGCTCGCTTTACCGCTATCTATTAACAAATTCTGTCAACATTCAAGGAAGGTAAATGGAATAACCTTGGAGGTTTACCTGCAACTGCTCTGAGAATTCTTCTCTACTGTAACATGTTCAATCAGCTGAAGGATGTTACAAGCTAAGGCCAGTTAAGGAGGATTTTTACATGACTTACAGTATTTTTTGTTATTTTCATGAGTGTTGGTTGATAAATTTTCTGTTCACAACAAAGAATTTCAAAACACCCTATTCTTCCCAGCCTTCTCATGAAAATGCTGCTTTTGAGTTAATTAAAATCTAATTGAAAGTCCTCAAAAAGTAATTACAAAAGTGGAATTTTCACCAAGTAGCTTGCTTCTAGCAAGCAGGGATGGAGGGAGCTGCAATGGTCTGCCTTGGCCTAATATTATTTGCTATCCTTTAGAAAAACTGAGAAAAATTTATATTAAAAAAATCAGAAAATTTTCAGCTGAGCTGCACACTGACAGAATAGTAAATGATGAAGAGACATTCCTACACAGCTGGACTAGGACTGGTTTGTAAGACAGATGCAGGCCAGCAAGGGCAAATTAACATTTATGGGTACTGACAGAACCAAGCAGCCCAAATTTTAACACAACTCTCCCCAGTCTCTCTGTGTTAATGTTAGTCAGCATCTTGAAATACTTACAAAACCATTGCTGTATTCAATTTATTCAGCTATGTGAAACCATGTACTAGCTTAGGCAGCAAGTGCTTAGACAGAGAAGTAAAAGAAATCAGAACTATTGGGAGATAAGCTGTGTTAGGTCTGTTTATGGCATCATAAACAGATTTATTTCCTGGTTTTTTTAAATTTTTATTTTTATTTCAGTATCAGGTTCAGCTTTGATGTTATACTTCAAAAAGTATGTTAAAATTAAGCTCACCATGCAGCCCAAGGGCCAGCATCAGTGCACTGAGGAGACATGGGACTAGGATGGAGTAAGGGGAATGTCACTCCCAGGAGATTCTCTCAATACCAATGAGGGAGATGTCACTGGAGCCACAGTCTTCCTAATTTAGATGGGCAAGTGACATTTTCACAGCCTTGTAGAGGTTTAAATATTATTTTCTTTATACATGAATTAAACCTTGTATTTATTGCACCAGAAGATACAGACAAGATCTACTGAAATTCTTGAAAGCACCCAAGTGCTCAACTCCTATTCAAACCAATTGGTTTAAGTACCCAGAAAATTTTAGAAAGTCCAATTAGGCATTAAGCACTTGGAAATTTATCCCTGATTGATTTTTGAAATAGAAGTTAAGAAGCAATAAAAATGGAACACAAGTCCCTGGGTGCTCTTGTGAGCACTTACATAGTTTTGAGTCTGTACATTAGCTTAAACAACTTGAATTCGAAAACACAAATGAAAAACATGGTATATATAATTGGCTAATTAAAGTAATTTAATTAATGAGTGTTTTAGTGTTGTATCTACTACACTATTTTGTCTCAAATACATGTAAATACTTTTTTCTATGTTTCTTTGAACATGGAGGGCAACACAGGACAAATATAAAATCATTCAGAGCATGAACATCACACATGAAGCCTTTTGCATATTTTGTAAAATTAGGAGGGCTTCTTGCTTCTTAGTGCCAAATTTACTGGTTGATAGAAATGTATATAAAAGTTTTCAGTTTTTTATTTGTGGAGTCTGGGAGCACTGACAACTACAGAGTGAAGAGTCCATCACTGGGAGCTTGCTGGATTTAGGGAAAGCCTGGCTAAGTATTTCTAGATATCAAGAGGCAGGACTTCTATAAGGAAAGAAAGGATCAGAGAATCCTAGAGCATCTTAACTTGGAAGGGACCCATAAGGAAATTTTATGGAAGAGAACACTCCTTCAGCTGCAGCATTGGGATAACAAATCTATGTGTTGTTGTAAATCCAGAACTGTGAGTCTGAGGCTTGTTTTTTATCACGTAGCACTGGTGATTTTGTTACAAACAAATGGTATGGGTTCAGCCATTCCAACTCCCAATGTCTCACTGGTTTAGAATTAGATGCTACTTCTACTGTATTTTTTTTTCCTTCAGTAAGACTTACTTTCATCTCCAGTTTCAAATTCAAACTTCTGGCTATAGCCGCTGTATCCTGCTGCCGTCCTGACTCTGATATGAAATATATACTTGGTGGCTGGCTTGAGACCTGTGATGATAACACTTGGAGCCTTGGACCTTGTGGAGGAATAGCTGAGCTGCTCATGCTCCTGAGGGACAAAAGAGGGAAGAAATTATATCAAGTTGAGTTGAACAATCTTTGCAAAAATGATATAACAGAAGAAGCTCCATATTCTTCTCATGAATGTAAAATGTGTTTATAAAAGGAGGTGCAGCTATGGATTTCTGTCGTTTGGTTCTGTGCTATAGTCAGAATGTATGATATGGCCTTGATTTTTTAGATTTCAGGTTTTTTGTCTTTAACCTTGCATACAGACATGTTTTTGTGACTTGGGTTAGCAACCAAACCCAAGCGTAGTCAAACCAACATGAATTAGTACAAGACTACATTCACAGAAGAATGGCAACTAGAATGGAAGCTCCTTTATTTTTTTTTTTTTGCACAATGGACAAACTAGGAGGTCAGTAAACACTACCAAGCTGTAAAATAAAGATGTGGGAGTATTCAAATACCCGCTACTCACTTCTACCCGCAGGTAGTGCCAAAATGCCGGCGCTATCCGTGGGTAGACCTGTGGGTAAAAGAAAATAGGAATTAACTTTTTCTTTACAGCCTGTCAACTTTGAGCATGGTTCAGCTGCTTCACTGCTGCTGCTGAGCTCAATGTCTCTTTCCAGGTAGCTGTAATGTAGTCATACATGGAATTAATTTTGAAACTCTATAAGGAGAAACACTTTGTGCAAAAGTCCTCTGTTAATCTCCTGGCAATTGATCCCAGGCAGCTGCTGAGAATTCCTGAGTCTCACAGAGATCCCTGAGAATGATGGTCTCTGGGAATTACCACTGCAGACCAGCTGCTCTAGTATGGAGACCAGAAACATCAATTTCTGTGCTTTGACTGAGTGCTGCTTTGCTAGACAGCAAATGATGGTTGGTGCTTGGATGATGCTTTTACATGAGAGGATGACTTGGAAGAAGAACATTTATTCCCTGTCATTAGTTACTTGATAAACCAGTAATCTGTAATATTTTATGTGCTGCCTTAAGGCTAGGTTTGCTCCCTTGGAGCAGGATTTGTCTCCAAACTGAGCAGGAATGTCCTTGGCATGTTCTTAACAGTCCAACTGTGACACCCACAGGGCACCATATACATTTATTATACCACACAGTGATATTAGAGCAGGTGTAAGTTATTCAAAGGGTGTTCAGAAGGAAATCTAGTTCACAGAAGAGATATAACCAGGAGAGAATTAGGTTTCAGTCAGATCCTGTTGGATTGTTAACTCCTTCTTAGCAATATGCATGCACCTTTTATATAAAACAAACAGTTTTTATAAAACATGCAGAGTTAACTTCAGCCATGTGTAACAAATGCACAGGGCAGCAGGTGGATCACTATTCCCCCAGCAGGAATACAGGGAGATGGCTGAGGAAAGCAGATTAAAAAACAAACACACAGAAGCAACCTCATGATTCTGTTAAGGGAAGGAGCAGAAGGAAGGCAACAATGATCAATATTAAAAAAACTGCATTTCACCTGCTCTTCAAACAGTGGAAATAATTTGAAAAATTACAGTAAGAGGAAGTATACATTCTTTCTACAGTCTGTTACCAAAATGTGAAGCTGTGAGGAGCATGTATTTAAACTGAAATAGTAGGATAAAATGTACACGTAGTCTTATGGACAGAGACTATAATTAATACACAATCTAATTACTTCTTTAAATATTAGACTTCTCCCAATTACTTGAAATGTTGTAACTTCACTTTGAACAGGTTAATGGATTTTAGACACACTTTAATGCATTTCAGAAAATACCTATTTTCTTCTGACAGAAAGCCTACTCGTTTGAGTGATAGGTGTTTTTTTTCTTCTGATTAAGCTTACATGACTTCCTGTGAAGGAAATATCTTGGAAATCTGCATTGCAGATTATGTAAGCAGAAAATGCTTGTTTTATATAGGTATTGGCATGATTCAAAGTGCCCTATCATGGCCCATAGATGGCAGTGACTTTATGCTCTGGAATGCTCTGGAAATTTTTATTTAGGCTCTGTAAGCTAAGGAAGGGACCAGCAGCACCTAAGGGATTTCACTGTACACTGTAATAGTTGCAAGCTGTTTCTTTTCCCTAGACTATTTTACTGTTTGAAATCAAGTCCTAGGATTTAACAATGAACTGCTTCTTCTGACCTGCTGGAGAGATTGCAGAAAAAAAAACCCGATGGAATTGCAAAAAGAAACAGGGTCTTTAAGAGGAGGATGGAAAATGGAAATTTTGTCAAAAAATCAGTGGAGATCCCCAAGATTCAGTGACAAGATTTACTCCCTGAAGCCTGCAGAACAAGGCCAGTGGCAGCAAAAAATGGGAACGATTTTTGAAGAAGAAGCAATCTGAGCTATATCTGTTTTATGTTATTACAGGCTAACTACTGCTTGTGTGAAACAAACATTTGGGATACAGTGGCTCCACAGCCAGGGGTGTGGACAGGCAGGCAGCAAATATAGCTCATTATTTGTAGTTGGTCAAAGAGGATGAGCGTGACAAGGACTGTGATGGTGACATTTAATCAACAAAATGGGTCCCTCTGGGGTGAACAGCACCCTCCTGAGGGGCAGCCATCACTGCCTGTCCCTTCTGGAAGGTGTTTTGGCCACCTCCAGGGGTTGTCTGGCTCATTGCTTCCTCACACTGCAGGAAGCCCTGAAGGGTTCCTTCTTTGTGCCCTCCCCTCTCCTTTCTTTCTGCAGCCTCTCATGCCATCCATCCCACAGACTGAAAAATGATGTCTGGGTGTACACAACCTTAAAAGTAATAGTGCTGTCATATGGGGAAGGGGGCAAGATTTGTTACTGCACGTGAAATAGTGGAAAGGGAACCTGTCACCTTGGTTTGAGAACAAACTTCAGGAGGCTTAAGGAAAAAGTTGCTCAAGCTCAAGACAAAATGATTTATAGCTGGAAACTTCCCAGGGCTGGAATGTTTTGCATAAAGAATTCAGCCTTTTAGGACTGGATTCATGCATAAGAGAATCCTCCAAAGAGAGGATGCTTTGCCATTATTCCATTCTCTTGACAACTGATCTGCAGCCTACCTGGAAAGCCAGAGCTTTCCACTGAGATGCATGGAGATGGCTCTCAAGGCTGGCCACTCCTGCCATGATCTTTCCCAGGAAGGCTGTAGATAGAATAAGAACAAAAAAAAAAAACAATTCTAATATGCACAGAAGTATGGGATGCTTTGTGTTATTCTTTCTATAGACCACATGAACTCACTTCTGCAGGGATTCTGTGTTCAAAAAGTCAATTTTAAACTGAAGGACTTCAATGTACTTCCTGGATGTCAGTGCATGCTTTTCCCATATCTTGCTTTGAATCTGTGGCAAAATACATATCAACCCATTTATCATGCACCCTATTTTCCATCAAAAGGAAGCATGATTTTTGTGTGCTAGAAGGATCTATCTCTCGTGATAGATTTCTGACCTAGACAGTGACAGGGCCAGAACTAATGGGAAAGGTCAAGGACTACATTTATTCTGTACTTGATAACTACAGAGGGCTACTACAAAATCTGCAAAACAAAACACAAATTTAACTGATATGGCTGCACCTCTTGTGGCCCATAAGAAGTAAGATAATATATAGTTGGCCACTATGTATAGTTCAGTGTTCATACATCAGTATCAGAGCAGCATTTGTAATCTTAAGATGGCAAAGGACTCACAAGAAGCAGTTCTGACAACACAGGGTCTGAGGGGTTAAACATGAGTTAAAGGAGTCTATCTAATATAATGTACTCATATAACTACAAGACACAATCTGATATGAGGAAATTCATAAGACTTTTTCCATAGCCTACTGCAAATTTATCTTGGTGAAAATCTGTAATTAAAACATAAATATAACCTAAATGCAAGGTATGCCAATGTTACCACACAATGTGATACTAAGTCTATGACTACCTATCCAAGTTAAACAGAATTATATTATGAACTTTGAAAATGCTATCTCTGTTTCTAAGGAAATTGTATTTTTCTTATTGTTTGTGTGATTCTTCTTGTAAATGGATTCAGTTCTGATTATAAGGGACAGTGTTCACAAATCCATGACAGTTTGCTCTGTGCATGAACAGGAAAACCTTTCAGAATCAAATTCTTTCCTGCAGCCACCTCTGCCTATCTGAATCTGTATCTATCCTAATTATATACTTCGCTTCATAGATGAGGTGTTTTTTCATATCTAAAGAAACGGACTGGCTGAGTGGAAGGCACAATGGTGCTAATGGTCTAAGACTAGACAACCTAATTTAATGGAGTAGCACCATCAGAAGATAAATATTAATGAAATGCTTTCTGCTTTTGCAGTGCAGCAGAGTAGCAGTCAATAACCAGATGTTCTATTATTGTGATGATTAGTATCATTTTTCCCATATACTTAAAAGAAAGGGGATTCCTCCAATAACAACAATTGTAAATAAATAGATAAACTTTGATGTGCCACACCTGTCTGAACAAATTGCTCTCTGATTTTATCCCCACCTTATTACAGAGGAAAAGAGCACAGAAATGAAGATTTTATGGACACATCTAAGAAAAATAGTGATAAAGTCTAACCAAAATGTGATGGGCTTTAATCAGTTTAGACTCCTATGGCAAAGGGTTTACATTCTGATGTTACAGGTGAGAAAACGATTATACATCTCAAAACTTGTAGTGCAAAAAAAACCAATAGAAATTAAGCTGAAATGCCAAATTTTGCTTACAGTGCTGAAATATTAAAATATTAAATTTATCAGTAAAGCGCTGATAAAATCCTGGCACTTTCAGGCATATAAGATTTGTCACCATTAATATTTAAGTGTTAAAAAGAGACATGGCTCTAATAAAAATAGTATCAGTCCTCAGCTTAGCAATTTAAAAAGATAACCAAATATAATTTTTTATGATTTAGAATACATAATGGGAGCTATATACTCTTAGTCTAGCTTATTTTATGAATGATAATGGAGGTATTCAGCTCATGCAGTGTAATGAGTAACAAAAGCCTTCTTAAACTGACCCTAGGGAAAGGGATTTCCAAACCTTCTGCCAGCTAAAAGAGACTTATTGTACCCACAGCTTTCAAGTGTGTGTATGCACAAAGAATCCAGGGAGAGTAACTGAATTTACTATCAGCTGTTTGCAAACACATTTTCTAGTTTATAGCTATTGTCCTGCAACATGAAAATTCTGTATTAAGCCATATAATCCTGCCTGGCCTTTTCAAAGTGCTGTTATTTAACTGGAAGAAGTACTAATAGAGATTAAATCTATATACCACAGGGACCAGGTCTTTATCCTGTACACTGAAGCACAATGTCAAAACTGAGTAAATACCACATTAAAGTAAAGAAGATTTGGAGTTTCATGATTCAGGCACTATAAATGTTTAAATAAAAGCACCAATAATCAACAAGAATTTTTTATGAGACCATTTGGTCACATCTTTCCTAGATACATCAGTCTGAGGAACACACACAATGTGACCTACAGAGGAAGCATCATTATTTTAAAAGAATGACCACGATTCTGGAAGACAGCAATTTTTACTGATCATAGCTCTAGTCCAGTGTGCAATGAAATCTCCAAATTCTTCCTTACTATTCCCATGGGAACAGCTATGCTGGTGCTCCACACTTACCTCAGCCTTAATGCTGTGTTACCCATTAGGATAACACAGTAGTTAATTATTAGGTGTAGTCATTAATTGATTAATCAGTTCAAATAGAACCTATTAAAGATAAATAACATCAAACTAGTTTGTACTTACTCTCTGCAATCAATAAAAAACAGAGTCCCCACAGCTCTAATTTATGGAAACTGCCTCTGACTAAGAAAGCCTATATTCCTCTCACAACTAATTTCCCCCCAATAATTCTCAAAAAGTATTTTATTTCTTTATAATAAAGTATTTTCATAATCCAATTTCTGAATGCCTGCTGCCTCTAGTCATAGCACCTTTGTCACCTTACACAGATTGTTGTAGATAAGGACTAATTACACTGAAATCAATAAAATTAACTACACCTGTGGAACTCAGTGTCTGTCTGAAAGCTTTTTTATATTCACTAATTTTGTGTCTGATTTTCTCCTAAAAAACTATTTTGACCTACAGTACAGCAACTAACAGGAATGCTGGCAGAAGATATAAGAGAAGTCTTAAAGGTCCAAAAAGTGCTTCTAGCATTAATTACTGATTACAATCTGATCAACAGGATTGGGTAAATTTTTACTGTAACATAGAGTGGTAAGAAAAATTACAATAAGAGAACTAAAAGTAAAAGATACCATTCAGATTCTTAGAAAAATGCTCTTCCTAAAAACCTTTGTATCTCTGGTTTTCAGCTGAACCACAAACTTGAAGTAGATTTAGAAAAGTGATTGGGAAGATCTGAGGACCAATCTAAACTAAGTAGAAAACTGTGGCAGCAAAAAAGCAGGGCCATAGAGAAAATTGCCAATGGCTCTAATGTTTGCTTTAGAGGAGAAATCTGCAGCACTTAAAGGCATCAGCCCCTCCAGGTTGTAATCCTTTCCCTTCCTTCCTTGGTCTCTCTCCTGATTAATCTGAGATGCAACAGTCTGGGGAGCTGAAACACTTAAGTGTCCTTTACCTGTCTGGCCATTCAATACTTTTTATTTCAGTTTCCTGTCAGTCAGGTCATCACTTTCTCCATATATAAAGTGAAGCTGTCAATGTGAAAAGGGGAAGAACAGATAACCAATCATAAAGAAAATACAGAAAGGTCAAACCCCAGACAAACTTCATTTTAATTGGATTACATACTTGGAAAGGCAGAAATGAGTTGATGTGAGGTGAACCATGAAAAGCAGAAAATTAAATGAGGAGAGAGATGAGGACAGGGAGGCTCTAAAACAATGTTAAAATTCTTGCTAGCACAGGGAGGTGAGGGGTGGGCAGAGCAAAAGCTGTGTGGCTCACATGCTGGGCCAAGTGGGACTGCCAGGTGTGAAGGCAGCAGACAGGACAGAGCTGATTGTCCTGACAAGGAGATTAAAATGAAATAAAAACAGGTCTGTGCCTTAAGTTAGAGATGGAACAGGATGCAATCCAGCGTATAAAAAAGGCAGCTGGAGAACATGGCTTGAGTTATCAGATGAGCACAGATATTAAATCCCATCTTTCTGGCAGTAATAAGCTACTCTGATAACAGTTGTTTGCTAATTAAAAATATTTACCAGTGAAAACCTCTGCACCAGGATCTCCTGAAGCCTCTTTAACTTCAGTGTATAAAAGTGCCAGCCTCTATAGCTGCCTCAAAGATTTTTCTTATTTTTTCATTAATTTTAATTTTCTTTTGCAGTTGGAAAGAAGCAGGAAGCTACTGCAAGCACGAACTAAATTTCTAATGTTAAAATTCAACTCAAGTAGTACTCAAAATTCACCTTAGGAGGGTAAAGCAGTTTCTCCTGGGATACCTAATGCTAAGGTTTACTTCATAATGATACAGTAAATCTGCTGACAAATACAGTGCAACAGGAAACAGAAGCAATCCTGAAACTTTGAAGATTGGAAGGCTTCTGTGAGTTTCTTTGCTGTGAAACAAGAGAGAACTATGGCTATACAGCCAGTGGCTGATTCCCAAGTCATCCCTTTGGTGCATGAGGTTCAAAGCTCACAATTCCGAGCGAGGTCCTGGTGCCACTGCAGGCTCGACACTCAGCGTTGGCACTGCACATTCCTTCTCCCCATGCTTACCCTCAACACTCCCCCAGAGCCCAGCAATCTGCAGATTAGTGGATTAATTTCTGAATTAACTAAATTAGCTTCATTGTGTTTTACAGCTCATGGACTTTTCTTCCATGAATTTCCTTAATTATTCCTTGAAGCAATTTTGCTTGTGGCCTCCAAAACATCCCTAGGCAACAAGTTTAATTACAAACTGTGTTTAAAAAAATACTGTGGGGATTTTTTTTAAAAAATCTGTTTCCTGACTATTTTATTGAATATACTTTAGTTTCTTGTCTATAAGAAATAGTGAATAATAATCAGTATCAGTAGTATGTTCAGTCAATTTCAAAATATCTCTGTGTATATCATAGAAAGAGTACTTCTAGTTACAGATGGGAAGTAGGTCACTGGATAATGAAATATTTAAACTGAAAATGCAAGACCCTGGAAAAAAGATAACAAAAAGGGACAACTCGTGTGATGTGAAAAAAGTCACAGTCCAAACACCTGAAGGTCTCCAAGTTGCTGAGACAATCTTCTCACACCCAGCATTACCAGCTGGGTAACATCACAGCTGTACACACAGTACTGCTGTGTCCTTTCATGGCAGAGCTCAAAATTGTGGTGATCCTATTTCCTACTGGAGTGTGAAGGCAACTTAAATGCAAAGAAGCATCCTACAAGGGAAGTGGAATTTCAATACAAGAGCAATAATCCAATTCTTCAGAAGACTTATAAAGTGAGGTGACTTGCTGCAGCACAGAGTAAGCCAGCACTCTCACTCTGAGTGAAAAAACCCCACAAAATAAACAAACAAACAAACAAAAAAAAAACAACAAGCCCAAAAAACCCTTCCTCCTTCCCCCCAAAAATCCCAACAACCCACAACAAATGTTCAAAGCTGTGAAAATGGAGTGATTCTACCAATCCAAAAATATAGTACAGCACTGAGTCAGCTACATAGAACTCAGCTCTAATAGTGCTGATAACAAACTGGCTTAATTCACCTAATTTTAGAATCTCTACAATATTCACAGGTAGATATGGCCAGGATTTGGATTAGGGCTCCCTTTCAGTGCTGAGTATTTTGTCGGGTTTGTAACAGCTTGCTGGGAAATTTTAAGTGCTGTGGGATGTTTGCAGCTCTGCAAACACCCTCATAAAAACAACAATCTGTGCTAAAACCACATTCTGTACTAAAAACCTCTTGTGGAATCATATCTTTCCAACTCCTTTCTAAGATGTGTTTCAGCCTTTTAGGATGTTAGGGCAGGTAGACTGACTGGGCTTATTTTAAGATTGGTTTAAACTTAGTTTGAATCTTCTACATAAATAACTTTCAATATCAGAAGAGCAGACTAATGCAGAATTTTCTCTTTTCATTTGCTACTGAATGTTTCCTTGCTACTGAATTTGCCTGGCAAATCCAGAAGAGATCCTTATCGATATACAACAGCTTGAAAACAAATTCAGTCATATTAATAAAGCTATCACTTTTATTTATGTAAGCAAAATATCTACTTTTATAGATTGAATTGATTCAGATTGCTATTCAGATTTGCTATTCTGGAAAAAAAATGACTGAAGTCATTAAGATTCATTTCAGACCATATGAATGTTCAGTGGTAACAAGTCTTTCATATGCTAACTCTGAATACACTTCTTTGGGACAAATACTTCCCTTTTCAAAGAAAATTGGGATTTATAAAGATAGAATAGTGTTGACAATATTAAGATAGATTTCAGCCATCCAACAAGAATCAATTTTGGAGGAAGAATTTTGGCACAAAGTCTGACACCAACTAATGTTTGATTTTAATCACTGCAATACAAATATAAATCAGAGGCAAGAGAGAACCTGCTGATCTCTATTTAGAAATTGTGTATTGCTTTTCATTAGGCAAGCCTCTTCAGATATAAACATATAATAGCTATTGAAAAGTCACTGAAATATCACATTTTGTTTGTATATTTGTGAGCACATGCATAGATCCTCTCGTGCCTCAATGCAGGCAAACAGCAAACATCTATCTTGTAATGCTAACTCAGAAGGGCTGAATTCACCTCTGGTGTCATGACTGTAAGTGCAAAACTTGGCAATACATCAACAATAAATGCCACATATTCCTTAAGTTTATGTTTTCTTCAAACACCTCGGTGAGTTAATGGGGTGTAAAGCAAAAACAGCAATCTTTTTTTCCAATTAATTGAACATGAATTTCAAGGGCAAAGTCAACAAACTAGCAAGTAAATCAAAAAGCTGATTTTGCACTTTCAAAATCGACAAAGCAAGTTTTTGCTCATTTTTTTTGGGAAGTGCCCATTTCTGATGTAGCTAACTTCAGCAGAAATATCATTTCTGGTGGTGGTAAAAACAACAACTAGAAAAAATCTGAAAAAATATTTTAAAAATTCACAGATAGATGTCCATACATTTTTAAAAGGAGATGCTCCAGCCAATAAAGAATGTTGTTAATATAATATGAATATGTATATATGCATGAAAACCAGGTAGTTTGTGCAAGGTCATTGCAAATAGAAGATGCATCAACCTGGTGAAGTTTGTACAGCAACATAAATGTGTTTATGAGCAGCAGGTGAATTCCTGCAAAAGACTCTAAAGTTATTAACAGCTCGGTAAGGAGTACATAATAATAGGTTGTTAACTCAGCCATCCCAACAAGCACATCAAGAAAGGCCACTTTGAAACTATTAATGCAAATACATTAAAAAAACTCAAAAGAAAAAGAGAATTGTAACATTTTGCTTTTTTCAATCAATCAATCAAATAAACATTATTTGGTTTATTCGGGTGCAAACCTAACAAGACTGCATGGGAGTTACTGAATAAGGTACAATTTCTGTGAATTCAAGCTGGCTAATGAAATTATTAATTTAAATTAAAAGCTCCTCTAATGTTCATTTTGATTCCAACAACCACATCCCCACACCAAACCCATAGCTTTTGTTTAATACACAGTAAAGTGATTATACTGATATTAAACAGGAAAGTAGTGGTTTAGTGCATTCAAATGGAGGGGGTCTCCCTAAACGAGCTTCTCTTTCCCTTTGGATATTTCTGCCTTCTCCCAGAATGACTGCTGTGGGGACACTGCTACTTAATAAAAAAGAGTTTGCTAATATTACACAGCCAGTGGCTTAACCTTCATTTAATGTGAAAAAAAGACCATTCAGAGAGGAAAACTAATATCCTGTCTTTTTCTGTGGTTAAAGTACAACTGCAATGTAATCTTAGAAAAAATAGAGAGAGAAAAAAAGGAACTTTTTGGTTTTACTCTGCAAAATGATGCATACCTTTGCACCTCCCCAGGTATCTCTTGAATGCATTGAATATTGCAGGAAGAAACTGTAAATGAAATGATATCTGAACACTCCTTCATTTAGACAGAGATACAAACTCATGTCTCACGTGTCTTGATTTAATCTGTGAATCCACCTTTATGACTGCAAATCAACAATTTATGAACAGTAAGTCATTTGTGTATTATGAAAAACACAGTGCTAGCTTCAGTTTTTTTAAAAGAGTTTGGGCTCATAGATGATTTTCGAGAACTTTTAAGCTACTTTGTATTTTAAGAGAGTCTAACGGAAACATTCTGACTGGTTTTATAGAAATGGAGTCCTAGTCATTGTATTTAATTTATAAATAAGGAAGTCACTTTCATTTAGATGACCATTTTTGGTAGGTGTGCTTGTTACATTTAGGTCATTGCTCACAAAACTTGCCATTCTTTTTTGGAAAAATCTGTTAAATTTTCAAACCCAAAATTTGACTCCTGAATTTGTCTTATGGTATCTGAGGGAACTCTATTATCATATGCAACTAAAACTTACTGCACCTAAAATCAAAGATGAACACACTGCAGGCAGTTTATAATAGCAGTAACAACAAAAATAAAATGCTTTGGGAGTACATTCTCTGTTTTGTTAATTCAGGATTAAACGTGTTAAACTCCTTACGACTTTCTTTTGTGAAATTGATACATTATCTCTGATGAGAAAACATTTCTTTTTTACAGTATGTTCATCAAAATCATCTAAATGTTGTCCTTAGCTGAAACTTTCTGCTCTATAAAATAGCTGTTTCTGATTTTTGACCCCACCTAAACAAATACTTAAGATTAAGACTGATTCCTGAGGTTAACATCATTATTATTATTCTTGCTGTGTCAGTGCACAATTTTGAAAACTATTTTTCCTGAGGTTCAAATGCTGTAAAGGATAGGAAAAAAACCATTTAGGAATTCCATTTATTAGCAACCAATCTTTGTCATAAATGGATTTAGCCTTCTTAGCTTTATTTGAGGTATGGAACTAGCTGTGTTTGTTGTCTTGTAATAGTTTGCATACCTCCTATGCACATTCCTATGCCCTTGAAAGCATTTGAAAACCACTTATACAAAACCATTAATACCCTTTTTCTGCATTTGTGCAGCTCTTCTAGCAGTTACTGGAATAAGCACTGTACATGTAATTTTCCTTAGAGAAAATGGTATTGGCTGCAGGCAAGAACACAAGATCAGCAGAGACTTAAGTATGAGGTTTTTTTAATATCAAATCCACCAGGCTTGCTTAAACAGCATTATTCTTCCCACTGAGAATTTCTGGTTCAGCAGGAACAACACAATATCTCTGTAGGCTACTTTATTATTAAATACCAAAGTTCAGAAGCTGCTTCGAAATAATGGACAACAATGATTAGTAGACAAGCCAAACCAGGCATCTAATAGGGGTTGGCTTAGAACTTCTTTGATAAACCCTTTGCTGCATGTAATTGATATTTAGACACCAGATTTCTTTTTCTCCTAATAGTAATTACATCGGTGTCATTAATAATGGCTGCTGCAAGGTCCTTAGGTTCTTTCCTGCAGGCAAAAATTATATCTGGTCAGAGAGTCTGGTAATTAGTCACTCTCATTTTCAACAGGTCTGAGACCTATTTTATTTCTCTTTTTAGAATCTAAGGCTTTTACATTTTTTCCCTTGGGAAACTGGGTTAATAACAGCGGAACAGAAAAACTGAGAAGCATGTTTAACACCACTTACTATGCTAAAATAAGCTAGGAGATTTCATTTTAATGATTATATCCCAAAGCACATTTGTAGTGATTATTTTTTTAAAACATTCAGCAGACATGGTTCGTTTCCCAGGAGCTAAGAAGGGCTGAGAATGCCTGAGGTGCTGCTTGGAGCCCTGGTGCCTCCCTGTGACATGCTATGAACAAACACTAAGGACTGCCTAAACCCACTGTCCAAAAGCTCCTGTACATCCTAAATACTCAGCACTCTTGTTTTGATGGGAATTGTTGAAAATATAATGAAATGTATTATTGCATGAATCCTATGTTTCTTGCTTCCAGTCGTATCAGAAACATTTTACTTGCAGGCAGCAGATTGCTACTTATGCCTTAAATGATTTGAATAATTTGAAAACTATTAAAGAAGAAAACTGTTCATTAAAAAAAAATATTAGCATGGAGTTAAAAATTGTCCAGCTGATCATTTGAAGCAATGAGCTTTTTATACTGTGTATACTCAATATATGATACCTGAAGTGCTCAGATGCTTAGCCCTACTGTTGTCAGTCTGTACCTCTTCCCCAATCCTATCACTGATGCTGACTTGAAAATTGAGCAAGGTTATCAAGGATGCTACAGTAGGGATAGCAACAATAAAGGAAAATGCCCAGAGAGAGACCCAGCAACACCAGTACCAAACAAACCCCCTCTGCCCAGGGATAATGGCACACAGTCCCCAGGCTCCCTTCAGCCTCATTCCACTGGGAGCTGCTGCATATATTATTCTTCATGATATATAAATCTACCATAAAAGAAAAATCTGAACCAAAAAAGCAACAGCTGGTGCTTAAAGGAAATAGGGGAATTGTAACAGCCGTGTCTGAAAAAAAATATGTTCCTTCTAACTTAGTTAAACATAGTGCAAAATAGTGATTAAAGAGGTGGAGGGACTGGACAGGTTTGGCTGTTTAAGTAGCAGGGAGGTTGAGGGTCAATTAACCTCACACATGCCATACAGACCTCACAGAAAGGCAGAAGTCTTTGCAAGAGAAATGATTAATTTTACTTCACCTTTCAAAATTCCACCCAGAAATTCTGAGGACTGAGTCTGATCTACATGAGGTGGCTTCCTATGAGAAATGTCCCTGTTTTATCTAATGAGAACACATGTGGCTCCTGTTCACTGAGGACAGTTCCAGCCCATACTCAAGCAGGGTCAGGTTAATTAATATGAGAAGATCATAATTCAATATCTCCTTGGCTGGAGAAGACACAGAGGAACATCTGGTGTCCTCTAAACTGGGATGACTCACATGATGTTTATAATCTTCCTTATTAATTCTTATAAAAATAATTCTGTCATTCAAAACATTACGCACTGAGAGTCTTAAAATTTCTCATTATTCCTATCATGTAGTTTACCTAAAGGTCTGTCACTCAAATTCAGGATGGCTCATTTTAATTCATATTAATCATTACTCAAAGAAATAGCAGTCTTTGGTTTAATATTAGATTTTACGACTGAGCATCATTTCTTGTATAAGTTAAGTGAAGACAGCTGTAGACTGATAGAAAAATTAACAAGGTCATGCTGCTTTCTAATTCTTTAAATCTGGTACTTTCCTCTATCTCTCTGCCTCATCAGCTCTTCATCTCTTTCAAATCTCATTGGAAAACTAATTTCCCCCTTGCCTCTTCTGTTCAGCTATTTTCTCACTTCTGTTTATTAATTCAACTCTAAATAATCCTGGGATGAAGGAGAAGTAATATCTGACATTCTATATATCCTGTCCACTGACTGTCCTGTGGAGATGGGTTAATTTTTTTATGTGAAAACAGCCTGTGAGCTGGAAATTGGGTCTCCCAACAAAATGAAGTATTTTGGCAAAGGCTTTAATTATGTCTTTAAATTTCATCAAAGGACAAGAAAGCAAAGCAATATCAGCTCTCTCCTCCAAATCCTGATTCTAAAGATATTCTCTGGCTTCTCTCTCTATTTAGAGATTTCACTGCAATGCCTTGAGTTACTGCTTGGGTACATTGCATTAAAATCCCTTCTCTACAGACAGGCTTCCTTAGCTAATTATATGTTATCTTGTGTGTAACAGGAAATGTAATCCAGCTGCTGTGCTTGGGCCACATGGGAGAACAAACTTAATACAGTTGCTGATACGTGCACAGCTTGGTATGCCTAATACAGGTCTTAGGGAGCATTAATTTTTGATGATTAACTTTATGGGTTTGGATGGAAAGGGGAGGAAAAAGCATTTTCCAGTTCAGCTGCACAGCCTGGAGTGCAGCTGGTGAGGTTTATATCCACTGTGGGCTGTGTTCCCTTTCTCAGGAGGGAATTCCTACAGAAGGACTCAGTGTCATTACAAGGCTCTAACAAGGCCCCACTTCTCCATCTGCCTCAAACATGAAACCTTTTGATGAGAAGTAAAGAGTTTATGATGCCTTGGAATCTTGCAAATAGTGCAAGCTTTGGTCAGTGTCTGAGTAATAGTTTAAAGTGTAAAAGAAAAATTAATTGCAATTAGCAATGGCACTGAGATTGTATTAATGAGTTTGATTTTGAAAGGGAAAGACAGTACTGCCCATCAGAGATTTTTTTTTGTTTCAGTCTTAGTGTTTGTGGATGATATCAAGGGATCATAAAATATAATGGACAGAGTGCAGAATAAGGCAGAAACCCTGTATCAACAGAGAGAATTTGCAATGTGTAGTATCTCAAAGAAGGTCTATGAAGAAGGTCCCAAAGAAGGTCTATGAAGAAATGTTTTTATGGGCACATCTTAGATCTCAATGGGAAAACATTTAACTGATCTTCTGTGTGCTGCTGTAAAGACTCACTTCATATCCAAGGCATAGTTTTCAGAATGATTCATAATCTACCTGAAATCAGGTATTTCAACTACCAGGCCTCAACAAGGCAATTATTTCAGGATCGTGATATTCTCTCCCTGGTTATATCACACAACTATTCAAACAATGGAAAACCCTTTCTCTTGGCTCTGACAGAACTCAGGAGAATCTTGGACTGAATGTCAAGGAATTTTTGTTCTCCCAGGCCAAATCAGCTCTCTAGTTATGCCCTAGGTCAGATTTTGTTCACTGCATTTGTGGCTGAAAGGCTGCAGAACAAAATGACCTCTTGTCAGACAACCACATAAAAATAAGAAACTACAAATCTGTACAACTGGCTCACGATGAAATTTTGTTATTGTTGCAAGATTTTAATTTTTAGAGACAATATTTCATGAAGTTCTGAGTGTTTTATAGCAATTCCCTGGAGAAATGAAGGTCATATAGGAAAAGGTACTTTAAAGCAGAAAAATTACTGAACTGCTTTATTGTACTTTGAAATTAATGTATGATTTCATACCTGTAACTTATTGAGACTCCTGAATAACTCTCCTTCTCTGCTTTATTTCTTTATAACTTGGTTTTCTTTCTCAGAAGAATATTTTTCAGAGAGGACTTGATCTTTTGATAGTTCTCTGTGTCTAATTTGTATTTTACAAGAGTATAAATGTAAGTTTCTTGCATAATTAGCACAGTGTAGCCTCCTTCCCTTCTTGTGCTTGTTCTGGAAATGCATGGAAAGATGCATCTTTATGTTCCATGCTCATCATCAATAATTTGTCTTCCTTATGAAATTGTTGGAGACTGCCCCATTTTGTGGAGTGCTTACAGTTTATTGGGCACCTATTTGATTTCTGAAGTTTACATATCTTCCAGGAAACTTTGGGAGCCCATGACAACTTTCATTTGCAAGTCACATAATTCCTACTGGCGATAATTAAAAGCAGGCTGCTCCCCTAATGTGCTCATCAATGATGCACTGACAATTTTTCAAATGTCAACCAGGAACTTTAAAAGAAATAGCAGTAAATACTTGTAAAACTTTAGAATATTACATAATGCTTCAGAGCTTCAAGAAGTTAAGAAACTGATATAATCAGCTGAATTTGAGGGATTGAGTGGTTGTATTTGATGGAGACATTCCATTTCTTATATTGTTTATCAGAACAAAACCTCCTTTCTTTGTTAAATGCAAATGACAGGTAGAAAGGGATAAAGATGGATTGCAAAAGCTGTTCCATTTTTCTACCTAGTGTGTTTATTAGTAGCTAAGACTACTGTTTTCTGCCTTTTTCTTGACTCCCTAGGACATTAATAAAATTTCTGACCTTTTCTTATTTGTGTTCTTCAATATTACCTGCAGTTTTTGCTCACTGTTAGAGGGATGTGTTAAATAAATTCATGCTAGATCCAGTAAATAAATTCATACTACATCCAGTAGAAAATTATTTCACTCTTATCATATTTCCTGTGAGCATGCAACAACATCCCTATTTTGTCACTTCTGCTGAGAACAGGAATGCTGGTATTCCCCTGTTCCAGAGTTTCTGGGAAGGCTGAGAGATCACAGTGTCATTGGCTACATCTACCCCTGTCACAACACAAACTATGCTTTTTAATGCACAGAGCTCCACAGTGAAGAAGAAAAAATGAATGCTGAAATGTAATAAATGTAATAAAATTAAATTAAATGTGCATATTAATATTTTCTGGGTTTGAGGTAGGAATCATCCCTTTTTCTTTCTCAATATAAAATTTCATTTGCATTTGGCCACTATACTTAGCCAGTGTTGTAATGTATGCTTCTTGATTTAAATATTATTAAAGCAAGATTCAAATATTATTAAAGCAGTGTAAAATAACATTTTCCAATTTAATGCTGTAAATAAGCAGAATAAATTGCAGTACTGGATTATTCATCTCTCTGATCTAGAACATGGTGTCCAAGAGAGGTCTTGCAAATTACACCTGTGCCACAGCACTGGAAGATGCCAGCAGTGCATTTATGTCCCCTGACCTCAGAGGAAAGAGTTTATAGATAGAAGATGCTCCTGCTATATTTTAAAAGGTGGACACAGAAAATTATTCTCTTTTTTTTTTTGGTAAAAAACAGATAAGAATGGTTTAAACTGTATCTAGAAAAAGGCCATAAAGCCTGTGCATGTAGTCTTGCTGCACAATGGTCAAGGCTAAGGAATAAGTAGACCTCTAAGAAAAATTATTTGCCTTGTCACTCAGCACTGACTGGTATTGGCACATAATCCATTGAGAAAGGATTTTATCAAATACATATATAAGCTTTATAATTTAACATCCATACAAACAGCTGCAGACTTTTGGAACTGTTCCTATTCAAGTGAATAAAATCTCACAATTTGTCGTGTTTAATTCACATCTTTAATATGAACGAAGAAAAGAAGTTCAAGTCATAATGGATCAGAACCTGAAGAACTTCCATTAGTGTAGGAAAATAGGCTTCCTTGCTTTGGATTACCAAATATTCTAAGCAATCTGTCTTCTCCCTCTAGCTGTCCTATTTAAATTGTTGTTTGGTTTTTTTCCCCAGTTTACCCTTTCTTCTTCATCATTAAAGCTGCATAATCTCAATAGAGAAGTGCAGTCAAGGAATAAAATTCTCAGGTATTTACAGAGCCTAATATACTTAATACTTTCTTTCATGACTTGGTTTGTATTTCTGTTCTTTGTGATCTTCATACATGCACATCAGTTCCTCTGGGACTTCAGATGGGGGCAGGGAAACAGCAAGAACTGACTTAGCAGTGAACTGTTTAAGGTATGGGCACCAAAAATTTCCTGTCTATGTCTTCAGGATTTAAGGAATGGTCAGCACAGATTTTTTTTTTACTGGTAGTAATTGGAAATGACCAAATATGTTTTGTGCTTATGGAGAGAGAGGCTTCAAATTATGTTTTCCCAACACAGGCTGTGTGTGCACCTTGTACCTTTACTTGTAATGCATGTTGTAGCTCTCTTCTGTGTGAAATTGCCTAATTTTGACAGAGCACCAGAAATCCAACAGTTTCTCGTAACCTTTTGTAACCCTTTAAACAAGGCTGGTACACTCTATCCTTTAAGCAAATATTATTGCTTTTATGAGCAATAATCAATAAATAAATACATCTTTTGTCTCAAAATGAAATCATGTTCCCATTCACTTTAATTCTGTTGCATCAGTGTCACTCTTATGTAAAGTTTTTACAGTACATAAATAAAAATATGTTCAAGCATGTGATCCATTTATCCATGTTTGTAAATGTACTTACTATGAGACAAGTAAATGTATGATCTGCTCGCTGCTGTACTCAATTCTGATGTGAATCAAGACAGTCATTAAACAAGTTAGAAGCAAAACAACAAAAAATCAGCACAAAATAAAACGTCTGGCATACACAGCATTGTATGTGGGGTCAAGTGAAAAGTTCTTTAAAAATACTAATAAAAATACTATTAAAAATATGAAACACATTGCTCTTTAGGGTCTGAGTGTGGGTGATGCTGTAAGTGAGACCTACTTTCTCATAGTACTTGATCTCGTAGTCCAGAATTGCTCCATGGGGAAAGTCCGGCTCTTGCCAGGAGAGGGCAATGCTGTTTTGGGAAGCCCAGTCCTTCCTGACCATACCTATCAAGGTGGGTGCTGAAAGGGAAAAGGATAACTAAGGGTTAAAGACGAAGCACACGGTTTATCCTTCCAACCTCCTGTCTGAGGAAACCAACCCGAGGCAACTTGGAGTGACCTCCAGACAGAAAAGCATGACAGATGGCAATTCTCAGGGAAACCATATAACCTGGAATTAATGTCTCAAGTACACGCTGGTAACTCCTCTGCTCAAGTGCAGAGCAGCTTCTGAAAAATGGCTCCGTGCAAAAATACAGAAAGGAAAGCCTGGGCTGGGCTCTGCCCCAACCAGGCAGAACAACATTTCAATTCTGCATGCAGGTTACTCTTCGTTAAATGTTAGAATTCAACTGTTTAGGATGTGCACTCAGTTTACTCTTTGGAAGCAACACAGCTTAAAACACACACAGTGAATCCCTTTCCTGGCAAGGGCATTTCTGGCAAAGCCCTTTGTGAGGTGTCTGTGTGCACCAAGAGCTGGCTCCTCCAGGAAGGGATTGGGATATGGGCAAAGTGTGGGGCAAAAGCAGCTTCTGGATGGGGCCCATGGATACACCCAAGAGCTAAATTATCTCACTCTGGGGTTAACCAATTTTAAGAACCAGCTTTTCTGCCTTTTTGGAAGAGAAGGTGCATGGTTATCTATGCAATGATTTCAAATGGTGCAAAGATTGCATTCTAGAAAATGGTCTTTGCTTGTTTTATTAATCTGGTCAAGCATGTAAAAATATTCTCCAGACACTAATATGGTTTTAGTAGTATTGATGTGCAGCTTTCCCAAATGTTACAGCAAACCCAGTCATATAACCCAGTCAGTTGAACACAACTAAGATCAACAATCATAATACCATAAATGGTTCACAGATTTCACTATTTGTCTTTCCACTAAAAATATCAGTTTACTACATACCTTCCCCTATTAATTTCTCCCCTGAATCTTACTTAACTTCTTCCAAATTCCCATGGGGTTGTCTCCTAAAAATAACATATTTTTATGACTTCTGGTTTTATCTTTTGAACGAAAGATTCTCCTTAGGAAAATGAAATGAGAATCTGCTGCTAGTCACAAAATTTCATGCCTTGTTTTCTTGGCTGTAAATATTTCAGAAAGTTGAAGAAATGAAAACAATAAATAAATTCTAGAATGCAAACAAACACTGAAGAAAAGAAAATTGTGTGTTTGCCTTTGAAGAAAGGGAAACTCTACACAGAGACGTGTGCATCTTTCTCTGTGATAATGCATTTATCTAAGAGAGAAAATTAATTTCCATCCCCTGTCAGTCTTCCCTTGGCTAACTATTCTGTGGGGTAATAGTTTGGTCCTTTCTAATGGGAAAAAAACCCAACTCAACACCAGGAAAAAAAAACCAAACCTACCAAAGTGTAAGAGCTTACACAGGAAATCACTGCCCTTTTGCCATTTTAACCACAGGTTTGATGCAAGGGTATCAGAGATAAAAGAAAAGAGAAAAGAGAAAAAAGAAAAGAAAAGAAAAGAAAAGAAAAGAAAAGAAAAGAAAAGAAAAGAAAAGAAAAGAAAAGAAAAGAAAAGAAAAGAAAAGAAAAGAAAAGAAAAGAAAAGAAAAGAAAAGAAAAGAAAAGAAAAGAAAAGAAAAGAAAAGAAAAGAAAAGAAAAGAAAAGAAAAGAAAAGAAAAGAAAAGAAAAGAAAAGAAAAGAAAAGAAAAGAAAAGAAAAGAAAAGAAAAGAAAAGAAAAGAAAAGAAAAGAAAAGAAAAGAAAAGAAAAGAAAAGAAAAGAAAAGAAAAGAAAAGAAAAGAAAAGAAAAGAAAAGAAAAGAAAAGAAAAGAAAAGAAAAGAAAAGAAAAGAAAAGAAAAGAAAAGAAAAGAAAAGAAAAGAAAAGAAAAGAAAAGAAAAGAAAAGAAAAGAAAAGAAAAGAAAAGAAAAGAAAAGAAAAGAAAAGAAAAGAAAAGAAAAGAAAAGAAAAGAAAAGAAAAGAAAAGAAAAGAAAAGAAAAGAAAAGAAAAGAAAAGAAAAGAAAAGAAAAGAAAAGAAAAGAAAAGAAAAGAAAAGAAAAGAAAAGAAAAGAAAAGAAAAGAAAAGAAAAGAAAAGAAAAGAAAAGAAAAGAAAAGAAAAGAAAAGAAAAGAAAAGAAAAGAAAAGAAAAGAAAAGAAAAGAAAAGAAAATCTCCTGCCATGCAGAATAAAGAATTAACCTGGTTTTCAGGAAGTCATTTAACAGCATAATATAAATAACTGAACAAAATAAACCACAAACTAATAAATAAAAAGCATTCACAGGATTTGAACCAAAATGTTATCCCTGGGTAGGTATAACTACTCCCTCAGCTAAAATGAAATTTTTACTCTTGAAACTGAGGGTGAAGTTCAGCTCTGCTAATATTCCTCTGGGGTACAATCAGCTTCTCCAAGCAAGATACAAGGTCAGGTCTGTTGGAAGGAAAGCAGGAGGTAGCAAACACAGATTTGTAATAGCTAAACACTGATCAAGGGCCTAGGAAGGCACTGCTCACATAAATACTATTTGTCATTTTGAGTCATTCACTGGCACTGAGCTGTGATTTACAGATGGGTTTGAGGGAGCTATAGCAACCTTTAGGATACATCTGGTACCCCCTGTGTGCCTGCTCAGAGGTGATGTGCATCAGCTGGGCCACCTTCCCAGTCCACTGCAGCTTCATCCCACTGCATCTGGGAGTTCAGTGGTCAGACAACCCAATCCTTGCAAAATTATTAAGACTGATGACAGAAAACACCAGGTTAAGCTGTAGATAAAATTATATTCTGGGCTCTTTGAGGCTTATAAAATACAGACTGCTGATATTACATGTCTTCAAACTTTAATCAAACCTTAAACATGCCTAAACTTTACAAGCTTTTCATATGTACTGCATGACGGGGACTTTTCTTTGTGTTCTAACTTCCAAATTTATACAGCAATCCACGCACATTTTCAGCCTGAGCTCAACACAGTAACTCTTCCATTTGATGAAGTGCATTTCAAAAGCACAGTCATGGTGCACTGGAAGATCCTCTCAACACCTCAGTATATGAAATAATCCCAGTTATCCTCCTGGGAAACAACTCAGTAGGAAATTAACAGAACAAAATTACTTTAGAACTCCCCTAAACCACCTGTGCTTGACCTGCACTTGAAACCAACAAGCCCATACAGCAAGGCTCACATCACACCTGTAGCACTGTGCCAGCACTGAATCCTCTAAAACCAAATGCAGAGATGTGCACATAAAGCTGAGAATATGAGAAGTGTATTTGTGTTTGTATTGAATAAGGAGAAAAAATAAAATAAAAAAGAGCATACTTTTTAACAAAAAGACCCAGAAGAATCACCACTGACCATTTCCTGTATGTGCAGAAGGATGATCCTGTTTTTGCCAGATAGGATTCCAGTCAGAAATGTATTATAAAACCAAGTAATTAAAAGCACAGCTAGCTGAGTTTCAATTTCTTTTGTTGTGAAGTGCTACTAAAGAGCACTAATTTCTGGGGAGAAATTTCAGCTCCTTATAACTCTTGTTCACCAGAGCAGAAGTCAATTAGACCTTAGAGATCCTATCCACTCATTATTAAAGCTCTTTTTAACCAGAAGATTGTAAGATGGGTAAATCCTATTTTCCTATTCCTAAAGACTGCTCTAATATCCCTATGATGAATCAATGGGAAGTTCTTTTAATTAGTTGTTTCAAATCCAGTAGTTGCAGGAGAACTCTAATATGGTTACCCAATGAAACCATTTGAAAAAAGAAATGCTTAGAAGAGCAGCATGGGTTTTAATCACTTTAAGGGCAGCATTTTCTTGCCTTTGATCCTAGGCTGAAGGGTGATTTCTGGCTCTTGAGCTCAGCACTGATCTGTGTTTTGTATGGAGAATTCTTTGCACCATCTGTTTTCTTCTACACTGTTATAAATTTCTTGAATTACAATGAGTCATCTACAATGTGGTCCTCATTTAAAAATGAGCTCCTCATTTAATTTAGTCTGATAAGCTTCTCAGTCTTTTCAAATTTTTATTGAATAATGGAAGTTCATTCTTTCATTCAGAGTGAACTGATTTCATTCTAAATTCCTTTGGCTTCTCTTTTTCAAAATCCTTTTTTTTTTTTCTCATGAGCTACATACAGGAGAGAAAATGTGTATTTTAAACAACGACTGGATCAAAGTATCTTTACCCCAGAAACTTTCTCTTTTTTTGAAGCTGACTCCCATTATCCATAACTGTCTGATTTCAAAATAAGTGATCTGTAGGGTTGCTGAAGCTTTTTTCCTTTAGTGCATTTTCTAATGATGCTATTTCTTGTTTCACACTCCTGAAAGTAGGCAAAGAAATGTCTCCTGTTTCCAGGACTGAGCAGCCTTTATAGGATGCCCATTCATGGTGAGGAAGCTTTAGACCCTGTGGCAGGAGATGACCAAAGTTCACCTGATACCTGTTTATACATGGAAACTTTCACCCCTTCACGTCTCATTTAAAATCTTATTTCTTTGGTGAAGAGCATCCATGCAGCTCAAAGGCCTTTGCCTTCAGTCACTTTCTTGTTAAAAAATCCACCATCAAATAAGAATAGCTGCACCAGTTTTGTCCTCCTCCTTCCTTCCCCCTGAATTGTATCTGTTTTGTCCAAAACCAGTGAAGTGCCAGCAGATAAAATTTGGAGAGAAGAAGAGTGGAAGTGGGATCTGAACTGTATGGATGCTGTGGGGAGGACTGCAACTTCATTCCTTTGGACACCATCCTCATGAGAAGGCTGTGGGTCTCAGTATATAAAATATTGGGGGGTCTCAATATGTAAAATAATGCTATTTGCATCACGTGTTTAATTCAGTTTCTTGTTTCTATCCTGTGCCATTACCAACAATAATGCAGACTGCATAAAAAAATGTTTTTCTTTCCTTGAGACCTCTGCCTGCAGAGGTACAGGAGAGATCACACTCACCAAAATATAGGGCTTTATCACCTGGTTTCTGAGCAGAGGTTTCCCTTCAGAGGAGGGAATCCACCTCTCTCCCCGCCTCTTCCTCCTCTCCTATCTCAGTCACTCCTCAACAGCAGATATGGGAAAACACTGAATAAACTCTACTCAAACCCCTTGGTTCTCTTTAAAAATTCATTAATCCCTCCTAGGTTCACCCTGTAGAGGAGGAAACCTGCTTTATCATCCTGCAGGGAGCCTTCATTCCTCCTGTTGGAAGTTCTTTCAGTAACAGAAGTACAGTTTAGGGTGGAAGAGATATCAATACTGTAATGACTAATTTACATTGACTGTGTTGGGTCAGAAAACAAAAGAAAACTGTTTTCTTGGTCATGAAAAGGAAAGAGCTTCTTCAAACTTCAATCACAGGTTAAAAACAACCAACAGTTAACTATGCTTAACACTACAGAACTTATAGTTATCTAGTAATTCCAAGCCCATTAAACAAAAATATTAGGAAATCAGTGAAACAGAATAGAGATTTGTCAAGGTCCAAATCTGAAGTGTTCTTCCAGATGGTAAAAAACTCTTTGCCCTTTTTCTATATCAGAAAATGCTATTATAATTTTATAGCGTTTCACCAGCCTACATTCTGTAACTATATTACAATTCCTATACTATTGGACACTGAGTATGATTTTATATTATAAATATCAATAAAAAGAGCACTGAGATTTTATTCAGAATACCACATTTGGGAAAAAAAAAAGATGTTATTTCAGGGCACAGTAAGAAAAAATTGCTTTTACTTCTGATTCTAGAAAGACTATTCGAAAGGTAATAAGCAGGAAAAAGATGTTCTCTTAGAGAAGATATTTTACTCCAGTAACACAACCAGAAGCAATGAAACAACATTTCCTGATCAATGATACAGCCTAAAGTATTTTACCCATTTGAGCTATTTGCCAAGGATTTTCCAGGGAAGTTCAGAGGCATGAAGCCTTCATCCTGCATTACTAATGCCATGTGTGAAACATCAGTCATCTGAAGGATGTAGTTGTGCTGTCTATCATCCAGAGCAGTCTTCACTCCTGCAAAATGGTTATTAATCCTCCAGCAGAGATGCAGTTCATCCTTTCATTATTTTGTGTTTGTTTGTTCATCTTTCTGTTGCTATCTTTGTAGGATAAGGGAAGGAAGGCTATCTTATGAACAAGGGATGTGATATGGATCCAGGAGACCTCTGTTTATATTCTCTTCTGGTTGTGCTCCAGAGATTTTCTTTAATCTTTTGACTGAGCTATCTTAACGTACAATGTGCATGTCAATAAGTTCCATTATTTGCAATACATGAGCACTTTCTTGTTAGAAGTTTGAGTGTGTGAATATAAAAGACTAAAACCTAAGCACAAATTGACATGGGAAACAAACCACAGAAATATGAACAGAAATTACACTTTTATATAAAAAAACCCAGTTCATAACCCATCTCTGTATATTAAAAATGTTCACATGGATGAAACTTCTCCAGGCTTATACTGAATTCAGCTGGAATTTGTTTTCTTACCACACAAGCTTGCTTTCAATTAGTACAGTGACTAGATAAGATATTTGATTCTTCCCATAATAGTCTTTTATTTTCCTAATCATTTCAGTAGTAATTCTCAGTTACAATGCTTGGAGGGGATACTACTAGTGGCACTAACCTGGGAGTTCAGAGTTGAGTATGGGTATTTCCCTGACAAAGCATTACAGCTAGCAAATTAACAAGTTTGGGGTTAACAAAAGTATTTTTTACTTCATTTTCTTACACTAGTTCCCTAAAGGTTTGCACTCAAAAGACAGCAGAGCAGTGTGCTTCTTTTGAAGCACTTCATTTACTGAAAATAGGCCTCCAGCAAGTTATAATTATAATTTCTCTCTCTATCTTAAAGCCTTTCCCCTTGCAGATCTCCTTTGCTTGCTCAGAAATGGTGGATGGAAGCCAAGTGAACCAAATACCCTTGTCAAAAACTGGATTCTGCTACATTGTTGTGGGCTAAAGGTCATGATAGATCCAATCCTCAGATTTCCTCCAGGGTAAATGTACATTCAATATGGCTTTTTATGGTGTTCCATAATGCAATTCTTTCTTCCTTGCTGCCTATTTTCTCTTTCATCTATTGCTGATCTTATGCAAGGAGACAGTAATTATTCATCCACACAATTTTGCAACACTACAGATTTTCTTTCATTTACAGAATGTGCTGCCCTTCTCCATTTTTCAAACTTCAGACAGAAGCATTCCTAAATCTTTACTTCTTACAGGACCTACTCAGCTTCTGATACTTCAAAGTGGCTTTTAGTAGAAGATACTTAAAACAACAGTATAAAATAAAGCCTTCTCAGCTGTCAGTCAGACTGTGTGTCTGTTCTGCTCTCTCTGATGATGTGTATGTGCAAAACCTCAGAGGTAAGAAGTACTGTGAGATATTTGACTCAATTTATAACACGATGAACAATTAAAAATATCTTAGTTACAAGTTTGTTTGATTTTTTAAAAATAGTATCCCTTAAAAAATCACACTAATGCTTTACCTAAATGTATGTTAATTTAATGAGTTACTTTATATGCTCTGTATGTCTGAACCAAGAGCAATAAATTCAGTTCAAAGAAGCATAGAGGGAGGATGTGAGTCCAGGAATCAGATGCAAACAAACAAACAAACAAACAAGCAAAACAGCAAAACTAAACTAGGTTGCCTGTCACATAAACTGAAATAATGTCAAATCAACAGGTCTGGCAACCAAAGGGATTTGCATCAGAATAAGCAGATTCTTGGCTCCTTTCCACTGCCTCACTGTAGGGCTGAAGCAGCAGGAGGCAATGAGAGACTTAAAGAGCCAATAGGTCACTGGGATTGCTGAGGGGACAGTTCTCTGAAAACCAGAGCTGCCCTCTGCTTGTTTGGCAGAAGGCAAGACTGAGGGTGTGTGGCACTGGTACATCAGCTCACCACAGGTGGCAACAACTTCTGTGGCTGAATGGCACAGTAAAAATGTGATAACTGGGGAAAAAAGGCCCTTCTCTTCACTGGCTCCTTCTGGGCATGTTGTTCTGGATTAAAAACCATGGAAGGGTGCAAGAGGCCACTCCAGGCAAGTCCATTCCCTTCCTATCACTCCTTAGGACAATTATAAACCCTGTTGTGGTACCTACAGGAGAAGTAACAGAACATCACATCCATAAGCAGCAGATTTCCTGCTTTCACAAGCCCAAATGTTCTGTGTTGTGCTGTTCACTGCTCCTCCTGACTCAGACATTGTGGTGAGGCACTGACTGTCAGCTGGTGGCACGTTTGAAATTGGTGTGTGTGCTTTCCTGGGGTACTATTCCTGACACACAGGACTCCTCTAAAAATGAAGGCAGAGTGGCTTATGGGGTTTCCTTTTTAAGGAAGACTGTGCTAAAAGAGAAGGCAGGAGAAATTGGTTTATCTTCAGATTGCTACTATAATGATGTTAATCAGCGTGAAGAAAGATGTGTTCCAGCCTGTGTGTTATAAAAGTTAAAAATATCACTCTAGCACTGCTAGGTGCCCTGTGATGTGGGGACAACCTGTGGTGGCACATTTCTTCAGAGAACTTTGTTTTCAGCCTCCTGGTGTAACTTGGGTACTGCTATAAATTGATTGGAAATACAACTGGAGGTTAAGAAGGCATCATTTATTGCAGGGAGGTGTCATTATGGAAACAGAGCTGTAACTAAGTCTCAGTCAGCAACAACCCCTCCAGGGTCAACTGCAACCAAATTGCTCTGCAGAACTTCCTGCTGCTAAATTGATCTCAGAAGTTTGGAAATGAAATAAGCAGGTTAAAAAGCACTAGGAAATCTGCCATCTTTTCACTCCATTAATTGCTACTCGTCCTGCGATGTAACAAAGGCAAACATAAAATGTACATTCATTTCAGCAAATCTTTCCTGCTCTTGTTTATCTCCAAATATGAGGCTAGATCAGATTGTAAGTAATTTTCTGTCAAAGAGTACTTTACAGGTCTGAAAGCAGCTTTTCTTTTAGCAAGAATATCATGAATATTTTATGTGAACATCTTCTGTGAACCTTCTGTAAAAGCTGTGTTTGTTGGCATGTGCAGAGAATGTCAGAGCTACTGTACTTCAATATTTTGAGTGAATGTGTGTAAGTGCAAGGAGACACATCCAATACTGACTTCAAATGTACATCTTCAAATAATTTCCCCAAAAATGTTGATTTTGACAAAGCATTCTATAAATCACAGTGATGCTAAATAAATATTCCTTCATAAATTAATTCCCAGAATGAAGTTACAAACAAAATTATGTAACTTATTACATACGTCATAAATGCTAAATAAATATTCCAAAGGTTTTGTCTAGCTTTTTTTTATTGAGGGTCAAGTATTTTTTAAATCTTTAACGTGGAAACCTATGCACAGAAAAACAGACCCTTTTAAACTCTGGCATACAGACAAGAAACACTTCTAGGAGGCCAGGAAGTCAATGGCTTGTACTTGATGTAGAGGAATCACTGAAAAGCACTGCTGCTGTCAAATGTAGGTTAGGTGTTCAATTTCTAGTCAAGTAGGGTAGAATCTGACTTGACTCAAGTACGTTGAAGACTGGGGAATAGTTTTGGCAAGTTCTCTTAAATCCCTCTGTAGTTAGGAGATGAGATGCTGAACCTGCTTTGGGTGCTGGTAGATTAAATGTGTGCCCTGGTTTCAGCCACAGAATTTCCTACATGCATCACTACCACCAGCACAGAAATTGCAAAATCAGCCATGGATCTTTTTTAAAGGTGACCTCTAGAGCAATGCAGGAGTAATTTTAGATATGTCAAGATTCTAAATAATTTTTTTCTCTTTTTTTTTTTTTTTTTTTTTTTTGGTTGCTTT